>JAVTVY010019355.1:0-82069 GCA_036873755.1 Hanleya hanleyi | reverse complement strand
TTATAGTTTCAGTAGGCAACGTTGTTGTTGTTGTAATTGGCGGTCTATTCTTATTTAACCATGGAAGCTCGCCGTCTTGTTCCCCATCCGTGATATCATTGTCCTCGTTTTCTCCTTCTTCAATAGCCTCCATCCTGTTGATTTCTTCATCCTGTTGTTGACTTAGTCTTTGCAATCGTCTATCCTCTTCTGCTCGTATATTTCGCCGGAGTTCTTCCGCAAGTTCTTCTGTACTGCGTATTAACGTGGTTTCGTCTTCAAGAACCCTCTGAAAACTTGTGGTTATCGTTATTCCTCCAACCTCTTCACTGCTAACCATCTCTCTGTGTTCTGTAGCAGCAGCATCATGTCTTGGATCTCTCGCGGGATGGTGGGTAAACAAGGGTCGTCTTCTTGAACTCATAATTGTATTTTGTGAATAAATATCAATATACCACACGTTATTTATAGTCTACACGGCTTGTGGGTGGTGGGACAAGATGGCGGCCTGTGGGTGGTGGGACAAGATGGCGGCGTGTGTGGGTGGTGGGACAAGATGGCGGCCTGTGGGTGTCAGTCAGTGCAATATGGTGGTATCTGCTAAAAAAAATTTTTCCATGCACACTGTATAGTGTTGTGTTACCATTGCCCAAAGATAAAAAATTTCCTAGTTTTATTTCGAATCATCAGATTTTAGTGCATAATATTGCTGAAATAATGCCAACAGAAAACTCAGAGTCAATTTAAATATTTATTTGTATTGAGAAAATTACAAGAATTTCGAAGAGAAAAGAGCCGAGATAATGTCTGTCTGTCCTGGAAATCAGCTGATCAGCAATAAATCGACATCTCCGTGACCTTCAACGAGATTTTGACATTAGGTTTTACCCGCTTTTTATCACAAATCATTATAAAGAAATTGTCACACCCGGTGAACTCCTGAAACCCACATCCTACCTGAGAGTTTGGTAAGATATTCCATTCATTCGTTACCGTTCCCGTGGAGTAGAATTTCATCCACCAGCTTTCACTGTTGTGGTGCGGGTCGCGGGGCGGGAGTTTTGCACTGATGAAAACCAATGTCGTCCTCTCTCACGAAACCAAACACAAAAATTGACAAATTATACGGACTGCCACGATAAGCGAATGTATGCAACAAATAGCGTTCCGTACTGCAGATGTCCGATAAAATCCCTCCAGTCAAGGGGGGAGGGGGAGTGTTACAGAATGTTGATTCCACAAAACCTGTTCGGTGGCCTACATCAGCGTTCAATCGCTGCTCATAAAGGCTGCGTTCAGCTCACCAGAACTGTATACACTTCGAAATCTGTGAAAGAATATCAATTTTCACGTTTCCTGTCTGATATCACACAAATTTATGCGTCCGCTCGAACACAACACAGCACACTCCCTCGATTACAGTCCACGTGTGACGGGTATACATGCAGGCGATGAATGGTGCAGAGTTTCGTCACATTATTGACGTCAGCGGACACCGAAAGGAAGAAAGTTCCGTTATAAACTGCGACAGAGAATGTTCCCCAGCTCAGAAAACAACACAATGATCAGTGAAATCGTCCTCCGTATGCAGGACGCTAACAAAACGCTAACAAAATGGCTGCTCAAGGTCAATTTACCCGGATAATCGCGCCAGCCAAACCACAGTCCCATCTATACGCTTTGGTGCAAGGGAGACAACTCGGACTAGACCAATTCCCAGGCGAAGATGGTGTCCGCTATATTTGGCCTGTATGGGTATAGGGGTGGTCGTTTTTTTTATGGCTTTTACTATGAGCTATGAGGTTGATCATGTAGAATACGATGGAAAAAACTATCAAAGTACCGGGTAGGCTTGTATATAGATCCATATAGACCCATATACACTCATATACTGGGATATTGGTGTGTATCAATCCATACGGGGTGGACATGTTGGAGCACTAGTGGCCCGATGGGGTAGAGTGAGGTCTTATTTTAAAGCTCTCGAGGAAATAAATAAATAAATAAATAAATAAATAAATAATAAAAAAATCAAAAAAATCGGCGAGTAGTAGACGAAGGGAAAATTGAAAAGTACTGACCATGCCCCAGAATACTTCATATGCATATCACGGCCTTAAGGCCTATGTAAGATGTAATCTACTTCACAGTTTAGTAGTATAAAAAGCGCAAGTCCTATTGACCTTGCCCCTTCCAAAGAAATAAAATCGGCTCTATTTTACAGGAGTATATACGCAGGTCACGTGGGTTGTCACGTCACTTCCGGGTTTTCACTAAACACTACCTCCAAACATAGAAGAGTTCCAATTTTTTCCCTTAGACGTCCGTATGTTCATCCTCCAAACCCACAAGAGTTCCAATATTCAACCGCCGGGGTGTTTTCCCGCCCCACCCCAGTGCCCCGCAGCGCGCGCGCGCGCGCGCGTCATCCCGCGTCATCCCCGGCAGTGCGCGCGCGCGGACGCGGGTCAAAAGGTCAAAGGGTCACCTCCAGGTCAGACGGTCCAATGTCCAATGAGACAATGTTGCGGCATCGCTATAGTCAGAGCTTGAGCACAAAATAGGGGATTCTAGATGAACCTGGGAAAGATGGGCAGTTCCATTTGGACCAATCGGCGGTCGAGAAAAAGAGCCAATCAGCGGTCGAGAAAAAGAACCAATCAGCGGTCGAACAATCAGCCAATCGAATTGGGGTACTCACGGTGTGCTTTCGCTGACGTCCGCGCCTACATCTGGGTTCTTGTACACCCGGATAATGTTTTTCTGGACATGGATGGGTTACCTTTGGCTCCAATCTAGGCCACTGATGGGCTAATACGGTGTTCCAAGCCACTTTCATGCATTATGCTCATAGAACTTATAGTCATAATCTATACGTGTTGGACGAGTCTCTTCACTCACCGTATACACGTACCTCAATGAATGCCCGCTCAAAACCTAGACCAAAGACACGTACTTGGTCTGTAGGCTGATTTCATTGGCTCTCTATTTTTACTATAGTGCTCTTGCATTCTAACCTTGATGGGTTACCTAGAACTTATAGTCATCAACATAATCTATACGTGTTGGACGAATCTTTTCACTCACCGTATACACGTACCTCAATGAAATGCCCGCTCCAAACCTAGACCAAAAACACGTACTTGGTCTGTAGGCTGATTTCATTGGCTCTCTGTTTTTACTATAGTGCTCTTGCATTCTAACCTTGATGGGTCACCTAGAACTTATAGTCATCAACATAATCTATACGTGTTGGACGAGTCTTTTCACTCACCGTATACACGTACCTCAATGAAATGCCCGCTCAAACCTAGACCAAAGACACGTACTTGGTCTGTAGGCTGATTTCATTGGCTCTCTATTTTTACTATAGTGCTCTTGCATTCTAACCTTGATGGGTTACCTAGAACTTATAGTCATAAACATAATCTATACGTGTTGGACGAGTCTTCACTCACCGTATACACGCACCTCAATGAAATCAGCCCACAGACCAAGTACGTGTTTTGGTCTAGGTTTGGAGCGGGCATTTCATTGAGGTACGTGTATACGGTGAGTGAAGAGACTCGTCCAACACGTATAGATTATGACTATAAGTTCTATGAGCATAATGCATGAAAGTGGCTTTGAACACCGTATTAGCCAATCAGTGGCCTAGAATGGAGCCAAAGGTAACCCATCCATGTCCAGAAAAAACATTATCCGGGTGTACAAGAACCCAGATGTAGGCGCGGACGTCAGCGAAAGCACACCGTGAGTACCCCAATTCGATTGGCTGATTGTTCGACCGCTGATTGGTTCTTTTTCTCGACCGCTGATTGGCTCTTTTCCTCGACCGCTGATTGGTCCAAATGGAACTGCCCATCTTTCCCAGGTTCATCTAGAATCCCCTTTTTTTTGTGCTCAAGCTCTGACTATAGCGATACCGCAACATTGTCTCATTGGACATTGGACCGTCTGACCTGGAGGTGACCCTTGACCTTTTGACCCGCGTCCGCGCGCGCGCACTGCCGGGGATGACGCGGGATGACGCGCGCGCGCGCGCGCTGCGGGACGGGAAAACACCCCGGCGGTTGAACATTGGAACTCTTGTGGGTTTGGAGGATGAACATACGGACGTCTAAGGGAAAAAATTGGAACTCTTCTATGTTTGGAGGTAGTGTTTAGTGAAAACCCGGTAAAGTGACGTGACAACCCACGTGACCTGCGTATATACTCCTGTAAAATAGAGCCGATTTTTCCTTGGAAGGGGCAAGGTCAAACAGGACTTGCGCTTTTTATACTACTAACCGTCATTACATTTTTTTTTTTTTTTTTTTTATATTTTGGCGCCGTGATATGCATTCGGAACCGTGAATAGCCCATCTCGACCCCAAATACCTTCATGTACTGCCCGAAAATGTCCACTTTCGCTACTACTCGTACTCGATGACGTCACAGATGACGCGAAATATCCTCAAATCGGAATGTACACCCCGAGAACTACAAGATGACACCTTCCAGGACGCATTCGAACCGTGAATAGCTCATCTCGATCCCAAATACCTTCATGTACTGCCTGAAAATGTCCACTTTCGCTACTACTCGTACCGATGACGTCACCGATGACGCGAACATCCCTCAAATCGGAATGTACACCCCGAGAACTACAAGATGACACCTTCGAGGACGCATTCGAACCGTGAATAGCCCATCTCGATCCTAAATACCTTCATGTACTGCCCGAAAATGTCCACTTTCGCTACTACTCGTACCGATGACGTCACCGATGACGTCACAGATGACGCGGACATCCCTCAAATCGGAATGTACACCCCGAAAACTACAAGATGACACCTTCCAGGACGCATTCGAATCGTGAATAGCCCATCTCGACCCCAAATACCTTCCTTCACTGCCCCAAAATGGCCACTTTACTTACTACAACCAACTGCGCATGCGCAGATTGACGCGACTTGTATTCAAAAACACGCCATTCTGACTCTACCCCACACAAGCTTCACTTTGACACCTTCCACGACCCATTCGAACCCATGGCGGTCCATCTCTACCCCAAACACCTTCAAAAGGCCCACTTTCGCTACAACTTGTACTAATGACGTCATCGATGACGTCACAGATGCTGTAAATATCCCTGAAATCGGGGTGTATACTCCGAGAGCTACAACATGACACATCCCATGACGCATTCGCAAACGCAGATGGTCCATCTCTACACCAAATACCTTCCTGCACTGCCCCAAAAGGCCAAATAACATCCTTCACTGCTAAAAAATGCCCACTTTCGCTACAACTTGTACTAATGACGTCACCAATGACGTCACAGATGCTGTGAATATCCCTGAAATCAGGGTCTATACTCCGAGAGCTACAACATGACACCCCACACGACGCATTCGCAACGCGGATGGTCCATCTCTACACCAAATACCTTCCCGCACTGCCCCAAAAGGCTCACTTTCGCTAATACTCCTACTGATGACGTCATCGATGACGTCACAGATGCTTCGGACATGCCTCAATTCGGATTGTACACCCCGAGAGCTACAAAATGACACCTCACACGCCGCATTCGGACTAAGGATGGTCCATCTCTACACCAAACTCACCCCCACGCACCCACAAAATGTCCACTTTCGCTACTACTCGTACCGATGACGTCATCAATGACGTCACAGATGACGCGGACATCCCTCAAATCGGAATATACACCCCGAGCACTACAAGATGACACCTTCCAGGACGCATTCGAACCGTGAATAGCCCATCTCGACCCAAATACCTTTATGTACTGCCCGAAAATGTCCACTTTCGCTACTACTCGTACCGATGACGTCACCGATGACGTCACAGATGACGCGAACATCCCTCAAATCGGAATGTACACCCCGAGAACTACAAGATGACACCTTCCAGGACGCATTCGAACCGTGAATAGCCCATTCGATCCCAAATACCTTCATGTGCTGCCCGAAAATGTCTCGGCATTTTCGTTACATGCTGCCAGTGCATGTGCAGAATGCCGATATTTCAACCCCACACCCAGCCCCATCAGATGCTCCTTCACGAATGCTTCACTTTGATACCTTACTCAACCCCATTGGTCCATTAGGGACTCCCCTAGCTCCAAAACGTCTATTTCCATACCTTTGGGCCACCGCGCATGCGCAGAATGCCGATAGTTCAACCCCACACCCAGCCCATCAGATGCCCCTTCACGAATGCTTCACATCGATACCTCACTCGACCCCATTGGTCCAATAGGGGCTCCCCTAGCTCCAAAACGTCTATTTCCATACCCTTGGGCCACCGCGCATGCGCAGAATGCCGATAGTTCAACCCCACACCCAGCCCATCAGATGCCCCTTCACATAGGCTTCACTTTGATACCTCACTCGACCCCATTGGACCATTAGGGACTCCCCTAGCTCCAAAACGGCTATTTTCATACCCTTCGGCCATCGCGCATGCGCAGAATGCCGCTACTTCAACCCCACACCCAGCCTATTAGATGCCCCTCTTCACCTAAGCTTCACTTGATACCACTCTCGACCCCATCGGATCTCTAGGGCTTCCCTAGCTCAACACGGCTATTTTTCATACCTCTTTCGGCCACCACCGCGCATGCAGAAGCCGATAGTTCTCAACCCCCACACCCAGCCCATTAGATGCCCCTTCACATAAGCTTCACTTTGATACCTCACTCGACCCAATCTGATCCATTTTTGCATCTAGACTACTTTTTCTCCGCGCGGAAGCTTTTTCCTCTGAGACCGAAATCACCGCCAAAACCACGGCCAAACCGGTATCACCAAAGTATGAATACTTTTTTTTTTTTTTTGCCGGAACTTTTTTTTGTGCACTGACTGACACCGGTGTGTGGAGGTGGATTCAAAATGGAGGCATATTTACTTTCCACACACCACGACACAGGCCACCATTTTGAATCCACCTCCACTCACCGGTGTCAATGAGTGCAATGTGAGTGGAGGTGGGTTGAAAAAACAAAATGGTGGACTGTTTCGTGGTGTGTGGAAAATAAATATGCCGCCATTTTGAATCCACCTCCACACACCGGTGTCAATGAGTGCAATGTGAGTGGAGGTGGGTTCAAAAAAACAAAATGGTGGACTGTTTCGTGGTGTGTGGAAAATAAATATGCCGCCATTTTGAATCTCACATATCCACTCAGGCCACGCCCCATTTCGCCTCATCACGCCCCAATACACCCCAAAAACCGCCCCATTTTTTGTTCTGCGCATGCGCAGTGAGGCGCTAATTTACTGAAAGACGCTTTGTATACTACTAAGGAGAACTATATATTATATTTAGTTCGAAATTTGGAAAAGGGTGTGAAACAGTCCCATGTACATTTTGTGCATATCCGCTACGCAATGAATACACCCGGATTGCTCTGTGAAGATAGCAGAACGGGCAAATGGCCTATTAACACTATCTGGCCTGGGGATTTGGGGACCTGCTTCTCTCCTCCTTAAATATTTTCCTTATCCCTTGAGCTAGGGGCTGAAACTTACCACACTATATACCCTTGGGTCAAGCTCTATCGGAAAGGTAAAAATATCCAAGATAGCCAATGTGATGACGTCCCAGTGACGTCATTTTAAAAAAGATAATAATTTTTGGTCGATTTTCCGGTCACATTTCCCGATGTATTTTACCTTTGCCATTTCTCGGCAATAGCTGCAAGATAAATTAGTAAGTAATAGTCTGATGTGAAATAAAATAGTTTTTGTCCACTTTTCCTCACAGAAAAGCAGAAATTTTGAACAAAAATGACGAAAACATCACTTTCCTGTTAGACTGTTAGATACGGTCGCCACTTTAAATTTACCCATAATCAGAAGCTCGGAGGGTCATGCAAATAGGATCAAAATGACTCCAATATTGTATGTTACAAAGTCATGGAGTGTCGGCTTTCAAGTATTTGGCGTTTCGGAAATAGGACAGAAAGTTTGGTATAGAGGAACATATTGCTCCTCCGCCCCGCCCCCCCCCCCTCCCAAACCGGCCTATAATCAACCATTTTTTCCAATCATAAATTCCATTTCGACTTTCCTTATTATAGCCGTAATCTTACGACCAAGGGCTATTATTTAGCCTGTCATGTTTTGGAAAAATGTTATTACTGATTTTTTTTTTTAAGTCCGGCTGTTTTAATGCTATTACTGTGCAATCAACATCTGAACGAAATTTTCAAACACGTTGTGAACATTGTCAATTCGCAGCATCTTAATTGTGAAAAAATAACTTAGGACCAGAACTTTTTTTTTTTCTCAAAATATCCGGGTAGACAGAATGTTATTTCTGATTAACTAGATCTGAAATATGGTAAGATATGATATGATCAATAAATTATTTGCGGAACTGTATAGCTGGAACATGTGAAATTATTAAAGCCTTTGTGACCATCATTTAAGATTATTTTTTGTCAAAATTGAAATTTGACAGTTAGAAATCTTTTTAACTGAATCTATAGCCCAACAATCTGCATAACACATGTACAAATTTCAGAATATTTGTTTATTTCAAGACATTTTTACGTTTAGAGAAACAACATGTTCCCGCTCCAATCTTCAAAAAAGTTTCTGTACGTTTCCCATTGAATGCTGATGACCAATGCAGACTTTTTCTTCTTAATTGAGTAATTATTTAATGGCTACCGGTACTTATATTTTGAATTATGACCAATTTTCCTAAATATAGAAAAAATTAAGGTAAGAGTTAGGCTAATGTTATGTGTACGATATGGTCTACAAACACTAGCTTTCATCATTTGTAAAGTTGGTTATTTTTTTTAGTCTAAAATCAGTTATTTGTGCCACCTATACATACGTATGTAATTTCATCCTATAATATGCTTGTTCACTCTCATGTATAACCTACTTAAACTGACGGGCGATACTGTTAAAACATCAGAAATACCTTTATTGCATGGACCATGGAGCATAGTAGGCTCCACGATTGGACCTACAAAATTTTGGATTTGGATTAATACTGCCACAATCGTGGAGATCTTCCCAGCCCCGCTGGTGAATACGGCCCTGCCGGTGAATGTGCCTGCTCGTGAATCATGTGAATATACGCTGGCCAGTACTGTTGCCATAGCCCGTTAAACAGAAACAGACACAGCTGAAGGTGACAGCTAAACACGCCTCACGATAGGACGAACTCCCTGCATATATCCTACGCTGGAGTACATAATGTGCGCATTATTGCGCAATGTGCGCATTATTGCGCAGTACGCGGCTACGTCACAACCGGGTCCCCTCGTGAATATTGGGTCTCCTCTTGAACCACAGGCCCCAGTGTCTGGACAGTATAATTTAAATTCAGTATAATTTAAATAATTTATTTTTTTTTAAGTCATCCTATAATACAGAGAGGAAAAGGTATTGCACGCGCCATATTGGATTTGCCCGCCAAATACGAAAAAACAAAGTAAAGTTTTCACATTAAAAACTGTTTAACTGACCGTGTTACTGGTGTCCACTCAATTTTGAAACCTTTGTTATGCCATCTAACCCTACGGGAAATCTCAGATCGCCGTTTTATTGGTATAAATCCATCTCTAAAAACAGTAAACTTACGGCTTCTGTCAGCCGCTCTTTGCCTCCACTGGGACGTAAATTGCTGTCTACGTCATCGCTTTCGGCATTCTCAAAGAGAGCCGTGTCTACCGCAAGACGGTACATCTTCCGAAAATTTATGACCTCTCCCAGGTTCTTAGCGTGACATGTACTTGATCAGGGCAAGGCAGTTGCAGCATTTCTGTTCTTCATTCACTACATAGTACTGTTCACACGCCCTATGATATGTACTTTTGTTGCTATCATTATGCAAGTTTTGTTGTTAAAAAAATAAAACTGAACGTTGAACTTTATGGCCTACTCGTTTGAAGCAGCAGACAAAAATTTAGTTGACCTAGATTCTGCATTGAAGATCAACCATTGAAACGCGGAAAACAACGAATTACGTCAATTATACCGTACTTTCGCCTGCATGTCGTCTGATCGCACTATTCTTGCTTATCTGATGATAAGAAGCCGTAAGTTTACTGTTTTTAGAGATGGATTTATACCAATAAAACGGTGATCTGAGATTTCCCGTAGGGTTAGATGGCATAACAAAGGTTTCAAAATTGAGTGGACACCAGTAACACGGTCAGTTAAACAGTTTTTAATGTGAAAATTTTACTTTGTTTTTTCGTATTTGGCGGGCAAATCCAATATGGCGCGTGCAATACCTTTTCCTCTCTGTATTATAGGATGACTTAAAAAAAATTAAATTATACTGAATTCTACTGTCCAGACACTGGGGCCTGTGTCTTGAACGGGCTCCTCTTGAATGTTGGCTGGCAGCTGCCACTCTCCCCACGGGTGTTTTTTGTGCGTTCTAAGTGAGAGGCCAATACGGAAATAGCCGAACGTGAGATTGACTCGTATCTGTCCGCGGAGGTTTATTCCCGGTTCTGGAAGTGTGCACATCACCTCAGTGACCTTTGACCCGGATGTGACGTCATCCCCCACCGCACCCACATTTTACGGTCTCGTTAATACTACCCACGTTTCCATGCTGTTTCCACGTGCTTCTGTCTGTACTCACAAAAGTTTGTGAATTGTTAGGCGTTTCATACAATCAGCCACTCAATTGGACGATCATTTTTTTCCGAATCTCGCTGTAGCTCGCACGGGAATTCCATAGCTTTGTTATCAGACTGCATCCGTGATCATACTATCGGCGTTTACTGAGATTAGAAGCAAGCACTGATTTGCCACACTTGAAGTCAGGCGCATGAATGACAACCAAATCTCTCCTGCCAGCGCCATGGTTACTGCTAACGAGAATCTTCCGTGCGTATGATGGCAATCATTGAATTCATGAAGATTATTCCCAACTGTATACGCTTCTGTGTTGATCCATTATAGTACCCGCATGGAATCTACTGTAATATTTACCTGGCTTTTGCCATAAAACTGCTTACACGGCTACGGATAAAACAGCTCGTTCACGATATAACAGAAGACGTTGGTGGAGCGCTCGCGGTTTGTTTACATATTTGATAAATGTGATTTTTGTACAATGAACATCAATGCCAAGACAACGAAGAAGTGCGAAATGCTGAACATGCTTTCCTTAGCAAACGGAAGCGATTTTATTTATTGACGAGGTAAATCTGTTGCTTTCGCAGATCATCAAAGGAAATGTTCATTAATATGTAGAAACAAAGTAGCGAAGGCTTTCATAATTCAAGCCGACCGACAGATAGCTGTACCTTCGGGAATCACCGAAAACCACCATCCCCAACCATGGTTTCTCTGACAAAGCCGAGATATGAAAGAAGAATTCACCAGGACTAAGACCAGTCATTTAATAATAGATTTTCCGAACAGCCCATGCGACCCCATATTTGAGCAAATTAGAAGCCAGGCAATGTGTCGTATATTTCATTCCATTTGAACTCAGTTGCAAGTAGCCGTGATTTTTTTTAACTGGAGCGACACCGACGTGTCATTCCCTCGATCGTTAACCAAGACCCATTAGATGCCCTTCACATAAGCTTCACTTTGATACCCCACTCTGACCCACTGGACATTCAGATCTAGGGACTACTTTTCTCCATGAAGCTTTTTCCTGAGACTGAATCACGGCCAAACCACGCACGCATGAATACATTTTTTTTTTTTTTTTTTTTTTTTTTGCCGGAACTTTTTTTTTGTGCACTGACTGACATCGGTGTGTGGAGGTGGATTCAAAATGGAGGCATATTTACTTTCCACACACCACGACACAGGCCACCATTTTGAATCCACCTCCACTCACCGGTGTCAATGAGTGCAATGTGAGTGGAGGTGGGTTGAAAAAACAAAATGGTGGACTGTTTCGTGGTGTGTGGAAAATAAATATGCCGCCATTTTGAATCCACCTCCACACACCGGTGTCAATGAGTGCAATGTGAGTGGAGGTGGGTTCAAAAAACAAAATGGTGGACTGTTTCGTGGTGTGTGGAAAATAAATATGCCGCCATTTTGAATCTCACATATCCACTCAGGCCACGCCCCATTTCGCCTCATCACGCCCCAATACACCCCAAAAACCGCCCCATTTTTTGTTCTGCGCATGCGCAGTGAGGCGCTAATTTACTGAAAGACGCTTTGTATACTACTCTCCTTGCACTCCGTTCAATTTATAGTACGAACACACTGCAAAATATACTTTTTATTCGCCCTTTATTATAACTCTGTGCCTTTTGACAACATACCCGATATTTAATCGGAATTGTATGAGTACTTTGCAGTACCCATACCCCCGCGAGAGCCTTTGGAATACGTATGTTTCAACGAACTGGAATGCAAATTGAATTTATCTAAAATTTTAATGTATGCGATTCATGTGAATATAGTTTCATCACATGAAATAAGAAGTCCTACATTATATGACATTGTCACCGGTCATAGTTGAAAGAAAAGTTATTACCCTTCCCATAGTGAATATATATTTTTCCCTTGAGTATAAATAAAATGTATATGAATGTCATTCAAAATGGTTATTAATCCACGAAAAAGAGGTTGAATAGCGCGATCGGAATAGTGCGATCAGGGAAATGTTTGTATCATTTCAGTATACAATTCAAGGTAAACATTCACGAGGGGGACCTATCCACTATATCCCCTCAATATATGATGAACATTCACCAGAGGCCCATCCCCTATCCCCTCAATTTTGCTGTAAGTTGAACATTCACCAGGAAGACCTTCCTCTATGCCTTTAATACATGTATACCTAGAAGATGAACATTCACCAGGCAGACCGTTATCCATCACCTAAATTTACCCATAAGGTGAACATTCACCAGGAGGACCGTTATCCATCATCGTAATTTACCCATAAGGTGAACATTCACCAGGAGGACCGTTATCCATCATCGTAATTTACCCATAAGGTGAACATTCACCAGGAGGACCGTTATCCATCACCTCAATTTACCTATAAGGTGAACATTCACCTGGAGGTCCGTTATCCATCACCTCAATTTACCTATAAGATGAACATTCAACAGGAGGACCGTTATCCATCATCGTAATTTACCTATAAGATAAACATTCAACAGGAGGACCGTTATCCATCATCGTAATTTACCTATAAGATAAACATTCAACAGGAGGACCGTTATCCATCATCGTAATTTACCTATAAGATAAACATTCAACAGGAGGACCGTTATCCATCATCGTAATTTACCTATAAGATAAACATTCAACAAGAGGACCGTTATCCATCATCGTAATTTACCTATAAGATGAACATTCAACAGGAGGACCGTTATCCATCATCGTAATTTACCCATAAGGTGAACATTCAACAGGAGGACCGTTATCCATCATCGTAATTCACCCATAAGGTGAACATTCAACAGGAGGACCGTTATCCATCACCTCAATTTACCTATAAGGTGAACATTCACCTGGAGGTCCGTTATCCATCATCGTAATTTACCTATAAGATAAACATTCAACAGGAGGACCGTTATCCATCATCGTAATTTACCTATAAGATAAACATTCAACAGGAGGACCGTTATCCATCATCGTAATTTACCTATAAGATGAACATTCAACAGAAGGACCGTTATCCATCATCGTAATTTACCTATAAGATAAACATTCAACAGAAGGACCGTTATCCATCATCGTAATTTACCTATAAGATAAACATTCAACAGGACCGGACCTATAAGATAAACATTCAACAGGAGGTCCGTCATCCATCCTCGTAATTTACCTATAAGATAAACATTCAACAGGAGGACCGTTATCCATCATCGTAATTTACCTATAAGATAAACATTCAACAGAAGGACCGTTATCCATCATCGTAATTTACCTATAAGATAAACATTCAACAGGAGGACCGTTATCCATCATCGTAATTTACCTATAAGATAAACATTCAACAGGAGGACCGTTATCCATCATCGTAATTTACCTATAAGATAAACATTCAACAGAAGGACCGTTATCCATCATCGTAATCTACCTATAAGATAAACATTCAACAGGAGGTCCGTCATCCATCCTCGTAATTTACCTATAAGATAAACATTCAACAGAAGGACCGTTATCCATCATCGTAATTTACCTATAAGATAAACATTCAACAGGAGGTCCGTCATCCATCCTCGTAATTTACCTATAAGATAAACATTCAACAGGAGGACCGTTATCCATCATCGTAATTTACCTATAAGATAAACATTCAACAGGAGGACCGTTATCCATCCTCGTAATTTACCTATAAGATAAACATTCAACAGGAGGACCGTTATCCATCATCGTAATTTACCTATAAGATGAACATTCAACAGGAGGACCGTTATCCATCATCGTAATTTACCTATAAGATGAACATTCAACAGGAGGACCGTTATCCATCATCGTAATTTACCTATAAGGTGAACATTTAACAGGAGGACCGTTCACTGTTACTTCAATAAACATATAAAGTGAACATTCACCAGGAGGACCGTTCCCTTCACTTCGATATACCTGTTATCTATTACCTGAAGATACCTATAAAGTGATCATTCACCAATGAGACCATTCTCTATCACTTCAACATGCCCGTAACGTGAACGTTCAACAGCAGGACCGTTCTCTCTAACTTCAATATACCGGCCTATAATGTGAACATTCAACAGGAGGACCGTTCACTATTACTTCAGCAAACATATAAAGTGAACATTCACCTTGGCGTGCGATTTTATATATCTTCATTGTGCAGCTAAAGCGAACATTCAACAGGAGGACCGTTATCCATCCTCGTAATTTACATATAAGATGAACATTCAACAGGAGGACCGTTAACCATTATCGTAATTTACCTATAAGATGAACATTCAACAGGAGGACCGTTAACCATTGTCGTAATTTACCTTTAAGATGAACATTCAACAGCAGGACCGTTATCCATCATCGTAATTTACCTATAACATGAACATTCAACAGGAGGACCGTTGACCATCGTCATAATTTACCTATAAGGTGAACATTCAACAGGAGGACCGTTATCCATCCTCGTAATTTACATATAAGATGAACATTCAACAGGAGGACCGTTGTCCTTCACCTTACAGGTGAACATTCAACAGGAGGACCGTTATCCATCGTCTTACAGGTGAACATTCAACAGGAGGACCGTTATCTCTCACCTTACAGGTGAACATTCAACAGGAAGACCGTTGTCCATCACCTTACAGGTGAACATTCAACAGGAGGACCGTTATCCATCACCTTACAGGTGAACATTCAACACATCACCTTACAGGTGAACATTCAACAGGAGGACCGTTATCTCTCACCTTACAGGTGAACATTCAACAGGAGGACCGTTATCCATCACATTACAGGTGAACATTCAACAGGAAGACCGTTGTCCATCACCTTACAGGTGAACATTCAACAGGAGGACCGTTATCCATCATCTTACAGGTGAACATTCAACAGGAGGACCGTTATCTTTCACCTTACAGGTGAACATTCAACAGGAGGACCGTTATCCATCACCTTACAGGTGAACATTCAACAGGAGGACCGTTATCCATCACCTTAATATACATATCAGGTGAACATTCAACAGGAGGACCGTATTATTTATCACCTCAATATACCTAAAAGTTGAACATTCAACAGGAGGACCGTTATCTATTACCTCAGTAAGAGAGGGCCGTTCTCTTTATTCAATACACCGATACCTATAATGTGAACATTCAACAGGAGGGCCGTTTATTATAGCTTCAGTAAACATATAAAGTCAGCATTCACCAGGGGTGCGGTTTTGTATATCTTCATTCCGTATATAAAGCGAACATTCACCAGGAGGACCGTTCACTACCACTTGAGTATACCTATAAGGTTAACATTCACCAGGGGGCCGTTGTCCATCACCTCGTAGGACCGTTTCCTATCCCTTCAGTATACATGTTCTATTTCACTTCAATGTACCTACAAGGTGAACATTCATCAGGAAGACCGTTCTCTATTACCCCAATGAACATATAAAGTGAACATTCATCAGGAAGACCGTCCTCTATTACCCCAATAAACATATAAAGTGAACATTCATCAGGAAGACCGTTCCTATTACTTAGATATACCTGTTCTCTATTAACTGAAGATACCTGTGAACATTCACCGGGGAGACCATTCTCTATCATTTCGATATGCCGATAACGTGAACATTCACCAGGAGGGCCGTTCTTGATAGATAACGGTTCTCCTGTTGAATGTTCACCTAAAAGGTATACTGAGGTGACACATAATGGTCCTCCTGTTGAATGATCACCTGATATGTATACTGAGGTGATAGATAAAGGTACTCCTGTTGAATGTTCACCTGATGTGTATACTAAGGTGGTAGATAACGGTCCTCCTGTTGAATGTTCACCTTATAGGTATACTGAGGTGATGGATAACGGTCCTCCTGTTGAATGTTCGCCTCATATGTATATTGAAGTGATGGGTAACGGTCCTCCTGGTGAATGTTCACCTGTAATGTGATGGATAACGGTCCTCCTGGTGAATGTTCACCTGTAATGTGATGGATAACGGTCCTCCTGTTGAATGTTCACCTGTAATGTGATGGATAACGGTCCTCCTGTTGAATGTTCACCTGTAATGTGATGGATAACGGTCCTCCTGTTGAATGTTCACCTGTAAGGTGATGGATAACGGTCCTCCTGTTGAATGTTCACCTGTAAGGTGATGGATAACGGTCCTCCTGTTGAATATTCACCTGTAAGGTGATGGATAACGGTCCTCCTGTTGAATGTTCACCTGTAAGGTGATGGATAACGGTCCTCCTGTTGAATGTTCACCTGTAAGGTGATGGACAACGGTCCTGCTGTTGAATGTTCACCTGTAATGTGATGGATAACGGTCCTCCTGTTGAATGTTCACCTGTAAGGTTAGAGATAACGGTCCTCCTGTTGAATGTTCACCTGTAAGGCGATGGATAACGGTCCTCCTGTTGAATGTTCACCTGTAAGGTGATGGACAACGGTCCTCCTGTTGAATGTTCACCTGTAATGTGATGGATAACGGTCCTCCTGTTGAATGTTCACCTGTAATGTGATGGATAACGGTCCTCCTGTTGAATGTTCACCTGTAAGGTGAGAGATAACGGTCCTCCTGTTGAATGTTCACCTGTAATGTGATGGATAACGGTCCTCCTGTTGAATGTTCACCTGTAAGGTGATGGATAACGGTCCTCCTGTTGAATGTTCACCTGATATGTATATTAAGGTGATGGATAACGGTCCTCCTGTTGAATGTTCACCTGTAAGGTGATGGATAACGGTCCTCCTGTTGAATGTTCACCTGTAATGTGATGGATAACGGTCCTCCTGTTGAATGTTCACCTGTAAGGTGATGGATAACGGTCCTCCTGTTGAATGTTCACCTGTAATGTGATGGATAACGGTCCTCCTGTTGAATGTTCACCTGTAAGGTGATGGATAACGGTCCTCCTGTTGAATGTTCACCTGTAATGTGATGGATAACGGTCCTCCTGTTGAATGTTCACCTGTAATGTGATGGATAACGGTCCTCCTGTTGAATGTTCACCTGTAATGTGATGGATAACGGTCCTCCTGTTGAATGTTCACCTGTAATGTGATGGATAACGGTCCTCCTGTTGAATGTTCACCTGTAAGGTGATGGATAACGGTCCTCCTGTTGAATGTTCACCTGTAAGGTGATGGATAACGGTTCTCCTGTGAATGTTCACCTGTAAGGTGATGGACAACGGTCTCCTGTTGAATGTTCACCTGTAAGGTGATGGATAACGGTCCTCCTGTTGAATGTTCACCTGTAATGTGATGGATAACGGTCCTCCTGTTGAATGTTCACCTGTAATGTGATGGATAACGGTCCTCCTGTTGAATGTTCACCTGTAAGGTGAGAGATAACGGTCCTCCTGTTGAATGTTCGCCTGTAATGTGATGGATAACGGTCCTCCTGTTGAATGTTCACCTGTAAGGTGATGGATAACGGTCCTCCTGTTGAATGTTCACCTGATATGTATATTAAGGTGATGGATAACGGTCCTCCTGTTGAATGTTCACCTGTAAGGTGATGGATAACGGTCCTCCTGTTGAATGTTCACCTGTAAGGTGATGGATAACGGTCCTCCTGTTGAATGTTCACCTGTAAGGTGATGGATAACGGTCCTCCTGTTGAATGTTCACCTGTAAGGTGAGAGATAACGGTCCACCTGTTGAATGTTCACCTGTAAGGTGATGGATAACGGTCCTCCTGTTGAATGTTCACCTGTAAGGTGAGAGATAACGGTCCTCCTGTTGAATGTTCACCTGTAAGGTGATGGATAACGGTCCTCCTGTTGAATGTTCACCTGTAAGGTGATGGACAATGGTCCTCCTGTTGAATGTTCACCTGTAATGTGATGGATAACGGTCCTCCTGTTGAATGTTCACCTGTAAGGTGATGGATAACGGTCCTCCTGTTGAATGTTCACCTGTAATGTGATGGATAACGGTCCTCCTGTTGAATGTTCACCTGTAAGGTGAGAGATAACGGTCCTCCTGTTGAATGTTCACCTGTAATGTGATGGATAACGGTCCTCCTGTTGAATGTTCACCTGTAAGGTGATGGATAACGGTCCTCCTGGTGAATGTTCACCTGTAATGTGATGGATAATGGTCCTCCTGTTGAATGTTCACCTGTAAGGTGATGGATAACGGTCCTCCTGTTGAATGTTCACCTGTAAGGTGATGGACAACGGTCCTCCTGTTGAATGTTCACCTGTAATGTGATGGATAACGGTCCTCCTGTTGAATGTTCACCTGTAAGGTGATGGACAACGGTCCTCCTGTTGAATGTTCACCTGTAATGTGATGGATAACGGTCCTCCTGTTGAATGTTCACCTGTAAGGTGATGGATAACGGTCCTCCTGTTGAATTTTCACCTGTAAGGTGATGGATAACGGTCCTCCTGTTGAATGTTCACCTGTAATGTGATGGATAACGGTCCTCCTGTTGAATGTTCACCTGTAAGGTGATGGATAACGGTCCTCCTGTTGAATGTTCACCTGTAATGTGATGGATAACGGTCCTCCTGTTGAATGTTCACCTGTAATGTGATGGATAACGGTCCTCCTGTTGAATGTTCACCTGTAAGGTGAGAGATAACGGTCCTCCTGGTGAATGTTCACCTGTAATGTGATGGATAACGGTCCTCCTGTTGAATGTTCACCTGTAAGGTGAGAGATAACGGTCCTCCTGGTGAATGTTCACCTGTAATGTGATGGATAACGGTCCTCCTGGTGAATGTTCACCTGTAATGTGATGGATAACGGTCCTCCTGTTGAATGTTCACCTGTAAGGTGATGGATAACGGTCCTCCTGTTGAATGTTCACCTGTAATGTGATGGATAACGGTCCTCCTGTTGAATGTTCACCTGTAAGGTGATGGATAACGGTCCTCCTGTTGAATGTTCACCTGTAATGTGATGGATAACGGTCCTCCTGTTGAATGTTCACCTGTAAGGTGATGGATAACGGTCCTCCTGTTGAATGTTCACCTGTAAGGTGATGGATAACGGTCCTCCTGTTGAATGTTCACCTGTAAGGTGATGGATAACGGTCCTCCTGTTGAATGTTCACCTGTAAGGTGATGGATAACGGTCCTCCTGTTGAATGTTCACCTGTAAGTTGATGGATAATGGTCTTCCTGTTGAATGTTCACCTGTAAGGTGATGGACAACGGTCTTCCTGTTGAATGTTCACCTGTAAGGTGATGGACAACGGTCTTCCTGTTGAATGTTCACCTGTAAGGTGATGGATAACGGTCCTCCTGTTGAATGTTCACCTGTAAGGTGATGGATAACGGTCCTCCTGTTGAATGTTCACCTGTAAGGTGATGGACAACGGTCTTCCTGGTGAATTGTATATTGAAATGATAGAGAAATGTCCCTGATCGCGCTATTCAGCCTTTTTTCGTGGATTAATAACCATTTTGAATGACCTTCATGTACATTTTATTTATACTGAAGTGAAAGATATACATACAGTATGGGTAGGGTAATAATGTTTTTGCTTTTTTTCAAATTTATGACCGGTAACAATGTTAAATAATTATGTACGTTTTTTTTTCATGTGATAAAACTTTATTTACATAAGTCGCATGCATCAAAATTTCAGATAAATTCAATTTGCATCCCAGTTCGTTGAAACATACGATATGATTGAAAGAGGAATCTCTTTTCAAAAATAGAAAAAGGATTGCATATTTTAAAGGCTCTCGCGGAGGACGAGGTATGGGTGCTGCAGTTAAAGTACTCGTACAAATTCGGGATTAAATGTCGGGTATGTTGTCAAAAGGCACACAGTTAAATTAAAGAACGAATGAAGTCTGTACTATAAAGAAAACGGGGTACGAGGAGAACTATATATTATATTTATTTCGAAATTTGGAAAAAGGGTGTGAAACAGTCACTTGTACATTTTGTACATATCTGCTACACAATGAATATACCCGGCATTGCTCTGTAACGATAGTAGAACTGGCAAATGGTCTATTAACCCTATCTGGCCTTGGGATTTGGGGACCTGTCAATGCCTTGGGGAGTGGGGGGGGGGAGGGGATCTGACTCCCTGCTCTCTTAAATATTTTCCTTACCCCTTGAGCTAGGGGCTGAAACTTACCACACTATACGCTTGGGTCAAGCTCTATCAGAGATGCAAAAATATCCAAGATGGCCGATGTGATGACATCACAGTGACGTCATTTTCATTTTTTTGTCGATTTTTCTGTCAGATTTTCCGATTTATTTTATCTTTGCCATTTCTCGGCAAAAGCTGCAAGATAAATTAGTAATTAATAGTCATATGATAGATGTGAAATAAAATCGTTTTTGCTCACTTTTCCTCACAGAAGAGCAAAACTTTTGAACAAAAATGACAAAACATCACTTCCCTGTCACCCCACACGGTCACAATTTTGAATTTACCCATGATCCTCTGCTCGGAGGTTCATCCAAATAGGACCAAAATGACCTTAATATGGTATGCTACAAAGTCATGGAGTGTCAGCTCTCAAGTATTTGGCAGAAATAGCTAGGACACAAAGTTTGATAGGGGACCTTATTGACCCCCCCCCACCCCCCAACCGGCCTATAATCAACCATTTGTTTTCCAATCAAAAATCCAGTTTCGAATATCCTTATTATAACCATAATCTTACGAACAATAAGGAATATTATTTAGCCTATCCTGCGTTGAAAAACGTGTTGTTTCTTGTTTTTTTTATACGTTCAAATATATCGAATTTAAAAAATAATGGCGGAGAAAACTACACACGTATTCAATTCTGGCTTTTTTGATACTATTATTGTGCAATCGACATCTGAATCGCAATTTCCAAAACACGTTGTGAACATTGTCAATTCGCAGTATCTTACTTGTGACAAATCTTAGAACCAGAATTTTTTTTTTTTCAAAATATCCAGGCAGATAAAAAGTTATTTCTCATTAACTAGATATGAAATATAGTAAGATATGATATCACCAATAAATTATTTGCAGAACTGGATAGCTGGAAATTATTTTAAACATGAAAGCCTTTGTGAATATCATTTAAGATTACCTTTTTAATTGAAATTTGATAATTAGAAATGTTTTTAACTGAATCTATACACAACAGTACACCTTAAAACGCAAATGTTACATTTAACATCTAGAGGGTTGGAGGAGAGAAAACATTTATAAAGTGTTGCTTCACCACTTTTAAGTGTTGGATGCAACCGCTTAATATGTTGCAATTAACACTTAAAAGTGGTGAAACAACACTTTCTAATTTTTTCTGAATTGTTTTTTTTGTTTTTTTTTTTAAGCCCTGGAACCAACCATTGGGCATTTATTCGTTGTTCTGGCTACGATTTTACAATACTACCTTTACAATGCCCACGTAGGCCCAGCTGGGTGGCAAAAATTATGTATATACAAGAGATGTACATGAAATGGCTAACACCTTACATGTCATATTCCATCTATTTGCGGAATGCTAAAAGAAAAGAAATATATATACCCCCCCCCCCGCATCCTCTTCCAAACAAAGACAACTAATATAAACATTCCCAGTAAATTAATGCTAATACCCCCCCCCCCCCCACCATTAAATTAACCCCCAAAATAAGACAGGCACCAGCAGGCGAAGTATTCAACACCAATGGTAACAAGAAAAATAAAAAGAAATCGACGCTAAGAATGAAAATGATTGGCGAGTTGTAATTTCTGGGTGGCTGGACACTCGTAGAGATAGGTTGGTGTACGTGCAGAATATGACACCAGAGAGAAACATCTGACGGACGAAGAACAGTCTAGTAGTATATCTTGTTACATTGTTGCTGCCGCAAGCAGCTGGACAGAATTATCGTCCATACATCGTGGAGATCTTTCCGGTCCTGCTGGTGAATACGGTCCTGCTGTTGAACGTGCCTGCTCGTGAATGTAGGCTGGCCAGTACTGTTGCGTGGGGAGCGTATGGCGATAAAGTAGTGAGCCGGCTACGAAATAGTGTGTTTGATAATCGAGCAATCCGGTCGCATTTTATTGTGAAATGAAGTAATTTTAACCAAAAGAACATAATTCATTCAAATTATACAAATGTATTCCTATGTTTCGTTGAATAATAGCAATCTATCCCCAGAGCTAACCAGCTGCGCTAAGTTCCGCCAATACGGAAACAGACGAACGCGAGATTGCATTTGCGTACACTTCGCCGCGTATAAATGACCGAGATGATTAACGGTTGCGCGAGATTGGTGCCGCCGAAAATTAATTGTGCGCATGACAAGATAATATTCTTAATTGTACTGAGCATCCAATTTGGGACAGAATACAAAACACATAAAAAGTAGAACAAATAAAAAGTAAACAAACATGTGCGACGTGATCCCATTTCAGCTCCCAGAAATCGACTAGGCCAGAGATCACTTTCGCAGCTACACCTGTAACCATTTCGGTCATCTATACGCGGTAAGACTGACCCTGGGATCGTGTGTATCCATTTTCAGCCTACTTTCGGCAACTGCAAGAGAGAATTTCCAGAAATCAATTCCACGTGACTTCGTCAGCCAATCAGCTAAAGTCTACCGAGGTAACCTCAACCATCTGCGTACACCTCGTCACCCATAAGATGGCTTGCGAATCGTGTGTCTCCATTATCGCAGAGCGATATCCGGTACTTTACCGTATTCTGTTCGTCCTTCATCCGGCGGAGAACAGACTCGAGAAATCTGATAAATTACAGGTTATCATACCACATCGGAAACAGATATTGCCTGGGCTTACAAAATATATAGGTATGAATAACTTTCGTATCATCCAAGAGGTGTGGCTGATCTGTAATTTTGAACAAGTAGGACATCACATGACTCGAAAATGGCGGGTTACGTTGGAGTTACGTTGGTAAACTTTAGCTGATTGGCTGACGAAGTCACGTGGTATTGATTTCTGGAAATTCCCTGTTGCAGTTGCCGAAAGTAGGCTGAAAATACACACACACGATCCCAGGGTCAGTCTTGCCGCGTATAGATGACCGAGATGGTTACAGGTTGTAGATGCGCCAAACTAGGCAAAAGTAGTGGTCAGAGAGTGGGGAGGGTTTTTTTTATTGCCGGATAGAGCCGTACGGCATGTAAATTCAATAAGAGGAAGCATGGCTGAGTAGGAGCGAACGAAGCCATGTAAACTTGGCTAACCAGATATATCTCCCACCAACCTGAGGTCTGCGCGACATCATCCCATATATTTTTACAACATATTATTATTAAATGATTCTATTCTCTGAGGTTTTTGAAATATACTCTATATCGGCCAGATCCTGTTGCTGTTTGTTCATTAAGTGTGTGGATTAACCCGGGGTACATAGGAGCTTACACTATTGTCCGTGTATTGGCTGCATTGTCGGCTGCTTTTTGACAATCAGAAGATGCGTGCGCCAAATTATCTCCAACATGTGCTCTTTTCCAATCAGAAGCTGTCCGTACCAGTCTCCGACTGCTCTTGTCGAATCAGAAGCCACCCTTGGAGAAACTGCCCTTATGTTGCGTCAATCTTCAGGCATGTTCGTTCTTGTCCGTTTGACAGTGCGTGAATATGGTTTTCATGTCGTCTTGTCCGTTACACGCATTGCCGAACGGTAGCCCAATATCCTCTTCCAGGTGACACTTGGTTTTCATGGTGCCTCAGTACGTGGGATCAGAGAGTACACTCAAGTCTTGGGAGTCTCTGTTCCAGCATCTATAGGGTCTTCACACCTATGCAAAGTCTTCGGGTGCCTCATCATAACGTCGTGTCTGTGTGAGATCCACCAACTCTCAGAGCAAGTATAAGCCATGTTGAAGGATTGAACATCGGCTGTGGACGTCTTTCGGATTGATGGCGGATCAATTGCCCGTGGAGTCTGAAGACTCAACCACAATACTGGCATTCACGGCTGGGGGCCTTATGGAGTGATCTCGCCGTAAACTATTCTTACCATCAAGTGACTTCCAGTAGATCGAACATGTATACTCGGCAACAAGACCGTGGCCAGTAGACTCATGGATGCGATCAAGCTCAACAGGCTCTTCAACCTTCGAACATGTCCATGGATTACACGTTGGTGAGATCTCAACTGGCTGTGTAGTATGAAGCGGTGTCCCTAATTCTCACACTGGGTGCCTCATGGAGTAACCGTTCATGGTTGTGTAAACTGTTCAGGCGATTAGATTAAATCACAGACCCACAAAACAAGAGTTTTGGGGGGTGTGCACAGTAGGCGGTGGTATTAGGGTGAAGTGTCGAAATATGGGGTCTCTATATATAACCACATGCTTTATATAAATCCCCAACTTTGATTTCTATAAAGCATGGGGTTATATATAGAGACCCCATATTTCGACACTTCACCCTAATACCATCGCCCCCCAGCCCCCTCCCCCAAAACTCTTGTTCTGCGGGCCTGTGATTAAATGTATCCCCGCAGCTCTTACACGTATATATACTGGATAGTGGCATTATGGATGGCAGACACGTGGCGTTGTAAAAGGCTTCGAGTAGATGGTACAGGTGAACATCGCGGCGTGAGTGGTTGTATGAGACCTCTGCTGAAACTGTCAGAATGCTTCTTTATATAGCACGCTAACTGGCGATTTATTTTTAGCAAAGCCAGGTCAAACCAGTCTAAACCAGTCCGAGCCAGTTCCGATTGTACTTTTTCCGGTTATAGGCTAGAAAAAAATAGAGCACGTAGGGCAAAAAAAAACGATTTTAGAAATAAATTTTATTCTGATGTCCAGTACTCGTCCCATATCTCTATACCCCATGGAGGCTTACCACCATAGTTCCATTGTGACGCCATTTAATGCCTCTTCCCAGTCCATGATGACACCATTTGATGCCTTATGTAACTAGAACTCATGGACTTCGAAAGGCCACCCTACATAGTACATGTAGGATTGCATTATTTATTTAATACACAATATATGAGCAGAAGATTCGCATCTTTACTCCCCAGACTCGTCACAGGTAATGCCTCCCTGGCAACAGTCGCCAATGAGAGCTAAGAACAATTATGAATTGCTGGTGATCCACAGATCTATGTGCTGAAAGATTTGCACGCTAAAAGGCGGACAGATGCTCGTTTTTATAAATAATTTGGTTTCTATTTTCCGGAAAGGCAAAAAAAAAAGGTTCAGTATTTTCCGGAAAATAGATACCCTTGCCAAAATTTATTACAAGGTATTGGGAATGGATAGGACAAGCAAGGCCGCCTCAGAAACATCTTCCAGACAACACTCACTAACAAGAACTAAGATCGGTACCTAGATTGGAATATCAAACATTTATAATCAATGTTTCTATTTGTTACCAAATCAAACCTGCTTCAATTCATGCCAATTAATCTCCGTCAGGAAGATGATACAACGTAGAAAACGGAAGTTAAAACTAAAAGTTAGCTCCCCTAACGGAGAGTTGTCCGCCCCTAGGAGAGCTCTCCCATCTATCCCAGCGACATTACTATAAAGGCTCTGCTCAAACCATTCTAGTCCTCTTTCTCATTGTAACTACCGAGACCTGTAGTGTTTAAGGCCGGCATGAGGGGACGGAGGGAGGGTCAATCAAATTGAAGCAGGTTTGATTTGGTAACAAATAGAAACATTGATTATAAATGTTTGATATTTGATTCCCAAATCGTAAACCTGCTTCAATTCATGCCACAGTACCAACATATGGAGGCGGGAATCTCGGCCTTGTGGTAACTCCCATAGCAGGCTAGTAATCGCTGGAACGACACAGACATGGGTATAAATCTGAGACATTAATACTCAACAAGTTAGCCCTGGTCACAGGGTAATTCAAGGAGTTGATACAGTAGTACTTATCTGAGTGTCTCCATCCATGTAGCTGTGCTCGTGGTGTGGTACACATTTCCACCAAGTTGAAGGATACCCGGGGCACGATAGGCAACAAGAAGGTCCCCTTGGTAGGCACTGTATGTCGTGGGGGGGAATCAGCCACAAGCCCTTGCATACAGGGAGATCCTTGGTCCGACCATAAGTACGGGGAGAGCGTATACTACCCGAAGCTTAGAGGGTAACCAAGTCCACACCACTCTCAGTCCGCAAGCCTCTTCAGGTCAACTCACCATACTTGGAGTGATGAAGGATGCGTTGGAATTGACCGTGCTTGCTCTCTGGGTCAGGCTGCGCAATCGTCAACTCTCTGTACTGTCATCACTACTGTTGACACTAGGACTGGAACAGGTGTCTTTTGAGTTGAAACGCAGGTGACCCAGCTGAGACATCTAGAAGGAAGTCAGTTACTGAAAGACACAAGCAAACCGCAGTTAAGGTAAAGTTTAAAACTCACCAGTGTCAGGCCTTTATATTGATGAAATGAGCATCCCTGGCCGGCCATCTGACTTATTTCTTCCTTCTAGCATATGTTACGAATGGGAGATGAGATGAGATGATACAGCAAGTTGTCTGATTTGCTGTGGTGATCCAAAATGCCGCCCCCCCCCCTTTTTTGAAATTTTACTTGACCACGTGTTGGGCGGCTACCAGAGGCCCAAGCGTGGTCACACTATCTGATTGGACTGACATATCTCTCAGATAGAAATTGGTGAACGTGGAGTTCGCCGTCCAGGCACAAGACTGGACAATGTCATGGAGGGACAAGTTCTTCCATAAAGGCCATGACGTAGCTATGGCTCGAATCTCATGTGAAGAAGCGGTAGACAACAGCGGAGGGGCGTCAATGGCCAGTTGATAAGACCACTTAATGGTTTTCTTCAGCCATGCGGCAATGGTATTGTTTTTGTAATGTCACGCCTTGCAGACGGGCGAAGGGACAGGAATAACAGGCGCCGAGAGCCGCGAACGGAATCGGTACGAGTAAGATAGTGGCGAATGGCTCGAACGGGACATAGCAGAAGATCGTCCTCGAGGCCATGTACAAAGTCTGACAACGCAGGAATGGAGTACGAACGTTGAGCGCACGGACCTGAACGAACAGACTCATTTTTGGCGATAAATTCAGGAATGGGCCGAAAAGACATGCAAGACCAATCCGCTGTCCAGGTCATAGAAGATCTTTCAAGAGCATGAAGTTCAGACACTCTAGACGCCAAAGCAAACGCCACCAAAAAGGCCGTCTTATAAGACACAGCTTTTATAGACGCGGACTCTAAGGGTTCAAAAGGTGGACGAATCAGAACACACAGAACCACACCGATATCTCATTTCGGTAACAGTTGGCGAGTACGACACGACTGTAATGCGAAGGCGCGAATAAGCGCAGAGATATTATCATTAAGGCTAATGTCGGTACCAAAGGTAAGACGTAACACCCTAGCCAGAGCAGATCGATAGCCTACCATGGTGCTAATATGAAACTTCCTATCCTGGTGAAGATGAAGGAGGAAGCCAGTTACGAGGGAAATAGAGACAGAGTCGGGAACGGTATCACGTCCTCGGCACCAGGACAAATAAATCCGCTGTAGCTTTTAAACAACCCTAAAGTTGATGACCGAACCATAATGTCAAAGTCTAACCACTGGTGCAACGGTCCATACAGGAATAAAGTACTTGATGGAGAAAATCGGAAAACTGTCCCCCAAGTACACCACGAAAAACATTGTGTTGTTTAAGCACAATCCCAAGGTAAATGGATCTCAACATAATGTTTGTGTGTTAAAGTCAACATGGTTCTGTGTTAAACAAAAGTCAACACAACACTGTGCTGAATTCAATTACAGGCGACTAGTCCGTCATTCACAATCCCGCCGTCGTCCTCAGAGAATATCGACGTCCATAATCCAAAGACATATTCCATATAACAGTATTAGACCAAATACTGTTGATTCCAACAGAATTTTGTTATTCTGAACTCAAAACTGGAATCAACAAGGTCTGAACAGAACTCTCTTCGTAGAGTAACGACGAACGTAAGTAAATCACAATGTGAAAAACCCGAGAGGAATTGATACAAGTGGAAGGTTGCCGCCAAACGAACGGACTTCCACTCCCGCCGACGACCGACGATGGAGAATCGAAGGAAGTGCCGAACAACGAAGATGAATGGATATAAAAATATGCATCTCGCAAATGAAGAAATGACGTGACAAACGGCGTTATGGCGTACCGGAAACGTCTAACCGATGTAAGAGAACGACGCACAAGTGTATGAGAGACACATGACGGCGTAATGAAAAATGTCGTCAAGGTGTAACAGGAAAGCGTAATGTGAAAAATGCGAGAAAACGTTGTATATGATAAACAACGTAGTGATTTCCTCATTCACAACAACTTAATGTATATACATGCTCATAATGGAGCAGGATACAAACTTATAAAAGTACACGACGTAACAGCGAGAAAACGAAGTACGAGAGTACGAGGACAACGAGATGACGTAATGGAACGTCGTAAAGGTGCGAACGAAAAAGGGCGTTGCAAACAGCAACCCCGAAGTCGATTGTAATAATTTTCCTTCTCTTTAAACGTAGTAGAGATGAACATATTAAATGTTTGTAGCGTTAATCACCAAATGTAAGCTCAATGAGATAAATGGGATTATGGATCTTTGTGTCAGTGAACATGAATAATGTGTCAGTGAACATGGTTACATTATGACCTCTCCCGATGTAATTTGTCTCCTGTACATGAAATTCAGTACTGGAGTTTTATATGGAGAGAATATTAAACATTTACAACAATGTTACTATTTATAACCCAAATAGTCACACAACCGACATCCAGAACAAAGATTTTCCCAGGTAACCAAGAAAGATCCTCAAAGAATTTTAAATTCCCGAAGAGAGGAAATGCATTTAAAGTCTCTCGCCGGCAGGAAAGTGAGGTTATTCAAAAATTTAGAATTTGAAATGACCTAGCACGAACAATTTGTCGAGAAGAAGAAGAACAGTAAGAACATTACTAAAAAGCAGTTTGATGCTCTAGTAGACTGTACCGGTAATACATACTTGGTAGAAAAACCATAGAAGACTTCACGACTTACGTGTCATTAGGCTTGATCCTTGGCCGGCCAAATACATTCCCACTCACGCTAGTAATTTTAAATTTTCTCAAAGGGAAGAAATTAAAATTAGTGCATAACTCCATCTGAATTATAAGCGTAATACAGTATACAGATGGGACCAACTTGGTGTGAAACAAAACAAATCACAATGTAAATAACATAAATTTGTGTTTCAAGAATAGCACACTTTCACAATAAACAAGGGTGAGTGGGTGAATAGGTTTACTCACTCACGTAAACCAACACGTGATCTCATTGTTGTTCGACAGACCCTTAATTACATAAAGAGATCAGTAAAGAAGCTCATTAAGATGCGACAAAGGGTCGTAGTAAATAGGGTTGAGTTGTGATTACGTAACACAAATGCAACAATCACGCTTCATATTCATGTCAGCATGAAAGGCATATAAAACCTCTGTAAGATCTCTCTTGAACACAGGATATCAAAATCAACGTAATAATACTTGATATAACAAGAGATTACATTTTGGTAGGACCAAGGAACTGAATGTATGAAGGTGAACCTACCAAAACTGCAAGTCCGAACAGAAGTTACAACACCAACATGAAAGTTGACGGGCTGCAAATAAAGTATCAGATCTCCCCGGCGGGAAAAGACGAAACCCCCGCCGGTGAGGATACTATTTACAATCCTACTTGAGATTTACACAAACTCAATGCATAAAATTCATGAATCAACGAAACAAAACCTGTTCGTTTATTGTAGAGATCACAATAGGCCTTAAAAGCTCAGCACTAAAAGGCAGACTTACAGAAATGCCGGGGACTAAATACAAATCTGTCACAAATTGAGCAATAACAAACGAGGTCGCGAGAGCCCGTAAAAACCCACAACAAACACAGCGGGTCGAACTCATTGTTCGTGTGGAGACGCGATATTGAATACACATTGTCTCCATCACGCAGGACTGTGTTATCAGATAAGCCTGAGATTCATATTGACTTTTAGAAAATATCGTCGGGCAATCATTTCAAGATATAGAAAATTTTGAAAAACTCCGACAAGAGCCAATTAATTTAGCGACGTACGTCCAGAGACATTAAACACATGGCTGATGGAAAAACAAACCGTGTGAAGTCTAAAATTTTGCCCAGATAAAATTTTGAAAGAAGACAGAAATGTGAAACAAACTATCCCCGAAATATTACCTATTTAATCGCCATCGAACCATTGACAAAAATGACATAGGTGAGATAACATACGGCGAGGAAGCATTCTTTTGTCTGACATTTAATACGAGAAAGACCATTATTCGAAGCAGACGGCATATCCGGCACCAACGCTAAAAGCGCATCCAATTTATCCGAAAAAAAACCATCATTGACGTATGTTCCTAACTTCTCACTGAGGAAAAGGAATCATCAGATGAACTCGACGAAACCGGCATAGGCGGACGAGTGATATGACTTCGGCGAGAAGTCGGCAAATCGTGGACGACCGCATGATGAAGAAACGGAGTCTGCGATAGATGATCGTGGCGATCTAGATCAGAAGGCGATACCGAAAGCCGTGGCAAACGGCGTGGAGACGCAGGAGAATGTAGAATCGAAGTACGAGAACGGCGAACCGAAGATCGGGGAAGCCGAAATGTAGTACTAGAATCACCCGGTGGACGAGAACTACGAACCGGAGAACGAGATCGTCGTACAGGCGAATGAGAACGACGCACATGTGAATACAAGCAATGTGGTGTAATAGAACGTCGTGGTGAAACAACAAACCGAACCGGGGAACGAGAACGTGAATGGCTTTGCGGTGTACGTGAGCGTCGAGTAGAAGTATGGTACCGACGATGTGAAGCATACGCAATAGTCGGAGACCCCAAGTCAGCAATTTGAACACTCAAAGGTAGGTCCGAACGACCCACCATAGAACGAGAAACGGATTTAGAACTGCGTTTTGATTTAACCCGCAAAGGAGAAACCGACACACGACGTTTATTTCGTTTAGAGGTAACGGAGTGTGATAAACCAATAGACAATGGAGAGGTCGAGATAATATGCGACCCCACTGCATTCTTTTGTCCGACGAGAACAATGGATGGCTCAGGCACGGTCGGTTTGGAGCGAGAAGTCTTTGTTGAACTAGACAAAGGAACCGGTTTGGCTGCAACTCCAGACATTGCCATACCTGTACACGCTAAGCTGTCTAAAATTTGTGATTTATCTAGACGTTGAACTGTCCCGCTTGGTGGTATATTTACAGAAGCGGGCGAGGTCTGATTACTAAGACCATGGGAAACATTTAATCCAATTCCAACGATATCTTCGTTAAATTTTCATGTCATTTACAAGAGCAATTTCCAACAGGCGTCCGTCGACTTCCGAACGGGTCGTCGGATGCCTGCAAAAGGTAAGCCCGTCCAGCTTGGGCATAATTTTCCCAAGCTAACGGGTCCCATAATATACACTCGGCGCAAGTACTTCGCCGATAACACAACTCTTTACAAGTAAAGCAAACCGTGTGGGCGTCCAAACTGGACCAAAATTGCCCACACGAACTACATGCATTAGAAATCGGAATCTCAGACATAGCTAATGAAAGAATTTCCGACAATAATGAAAGAATTTCCGACAAGAAAGAAACACAAGTCAAAAACTGATAAGGATACTGCGGGTCGTTACAAACAACAACAACCCAGGTTGTATAAACACTTCCTTGATGTGCACTGGTCGAGGTACAACAGAGAAAAGAGGACTAGAATGGTTTGAGCAGAGCCTTTATAGTAATGTCGCTGGGATAGATGGGAGAGCTCTCCTAGGGGCGGACAACTCTCCGCTAGGGGAGCTAACTTTTAGTTTTAACTTCCGTTTTCTACGTTGTATCATCTTCCTGACGGAGATTAATTGGCATGAATTGAAGCAGGTTTACGATTTGGGAATCAAATAAATGAACTTGAACTGAACAGATATGTGCGGTCAAACATAGACGACGACTGTATTTATGAATATGTGGCTTTCTATACCCCCAAAAATTAAAAAAAAATATCTGTAAAGTAGATACTCTGGACAAAAATAGTTATTCTCAGCTACCGAGAATACAGACTTTTATATTTGAGAGGATTTCTCGGTATTCGGTCATGTTTTCTCAGTATTCGATCATGTTAACTTTATGGGAGCTTTCCCCTATTTCGACCTCATCACATCCATGAAAACAGTCAGTGACCAGTGTGTGTGAGGTAGCTCGACAGGAAGACAAGCAAAGTAGCTGATCTAAATCTAAGATATTTAATAAAAATTATTTTCTCAGAAAAAGAATATATCAGGTACATCTATAATTTTTTATATATGGCATCCGACAAGATAGATATATTCTGCTTGTCCTGTGATATAATGGAAGATAAACAGCTTCAAACTCTGACCAACTTGTGTGCTGTTTTGCAAAAAGAAATGAGGTAATTTAATCTTTATTTCATGAGTAAAAGGTACACGATGGTGTGAAGCCTACAAATTCGGAACAATGAGTGTAATGCATAAGCAAAGTCACTCCAAATAAAGTTAACAAACGCATATTGACAGTCTCAATATTTCGACAAAGTTATATTTGTCATCAAGAGAAATATCAAAACTGACCTCGTTTCATCCCTTTCTGTCATGGTCCATGGTGGTTAATTTATATTGGACGGATTATATTAGGAATTTAGGTGAGAAATACAGCTTCTTCAACAGGGCTTAACTTGGCACGCGTATATGACGACTTGTCTTCAGCCGCGAGGGATAAAAGACTTGGCAAGTATGTTCCGTCTATAATCTGCCTTGATTGTGATAATATGACCACTAAGCTTTAGAAACTTATTGAGACCTATGAATTGAGTCACAACGACCAATTGATCAAATAGGCCTACCGTGTTTATTACGGACAAAACTATAAAATTAGCGCCTTGCTCAACACACGATGTTTACTGAAAATTCCGCCATGATAACCATGCTGCTTCCGCTCAAATTTTGCGCAGTTGGCCTTTGCGCACACCCGGGAGTAAACAGCGAAAATGAAAGTGAGTGAATGAATGAATGAATGACGCAAGCTATCAGAGTATCCCCTGCCATGCACCAGGGACGAGACGTCGATCGCGATAATGTGATCCAACATTTAATCCACTGTATTGATATTCATACTTTGCAATTTTGACAGCGGCAAAAAAGATAATTTAATTAATAAATTGACTTGACGACAGTAACATACTATTCTGTATTCATTTTTACGCAAACAAAAAAAAACGTTCCCGCTTATTTAGTTTTTGCGTAACCTCCGGGTGAACTGAACGATCGTTCGCGCAAACTTTTGTGGCTTGAACTGAAGCAGTCACCTGTAAGTATGAAGTCCTGGCGGCTTAGAGACTGATACATCACCTGCCAAAATGCATTCAAACGTTCGCTGTCAGGCTATCTCAGCAACTGGAGGCTGTATTAATTTTTCTCGTGAAAGCCCAACTCCCACAATGCTTTGCGTATGCGCAAAGACGTTTCCGCGCAAGTTGTTGTTGCAACTGGGCTTTTTCAAACCGGAAATGTAGAATTTTAGATGAACAATTTGGGCTTGAAAGACACACTTCCGTTCATCTGAGATAGCCCAAATTCAATCCCCAGCTAGATATAAACGTCCTCTCCATTTTATCCAGGGGTTTGAACTCGGAATTCTGCTTTGTTCTCTCAGAAATTCTTGGAAACCAAGCAAGACTGGCCCATAGACTAAGCCCATTCCAATAAGGCCCCCTCCCCTTCGGGGGTGGCCTTAATAAATTAATTAGTTAACCTCACTCAATAATATTTTATTTCAGGAAATATTTAACATGCGAAATTATTATTCAATGTAAAAGTAATAAAAAAAATTAATAAACCTTTGACCCCAGCCCTCGAATAGATTGTACCTGACAATTCACAGGTGATCTCCAAAAAGGTCTATGGGGCAGCCTAGAAAGGCCAGTATGGTTTAGAAAGGGGCGTCAAATAGCGTCATCATGGGGCAAAGAGTTAAACAAAAATGCTCTACAAATATATTCTATACTGTACGACATTCCCCACCCACTCCAACGTATTCTCCCAGGACATACCTCCCCTCCTATGACATATCCCCCCCCCCCCCTATATTCTCAGATATTCAAAAGATCTTTTCCCCAAGAAGATGGTTGGGGGGGGGGATACCCTCCAAATATATGGTATTTTTTATCTTGACTGGATCCAGCAAATCTTGGTATTCAATGAGTTCTGCTTAAATCAGTTATTTTTTCTGATCAGAAGATGCCTGTGTCAATCTCCAACTGCTCTTTTCCAATCAGAAGCCATCCAGAAGCCACCCTTTCAGAAACTGCTCTTATGTTGCGTCAATCTTCAGACATGTTCTTTCTTGTGAGTGAATATGGTTTTTTATGTTGTCCGTTAGACGCATTGTCGAACGCATCTGTGGGCGGTAGCCCAATATCCTCTTCCATGTGACGCTTGGTCTTCATGGTGCCTCAGTAGGTTGGGAGTAATGTTGGGAGTCTCAGTTCTAGCATCTATAGGGTCTTCACACCTATGCAAAGTCTTCTGGTGTCTCATCATAAAGTCGTGTCTGTGCGACATTTGCCCACTCTCAGAGCAATTATAAGCCATGTTGGAGGATTGAACGTCGGCTGTGGACGTCTTTCGGATATATGGCGGATCAATTGACTGTGGAGTCTGAAGACTCAACCACAATACTGGCATTCACAGCTGGGGGCCTCATGGAGTGACTGTTGATCTCGCCTTAAATTATCCTTGTCATCAAGTGACTTCCTGTAGATCGAACATATTGGCATTTGTGGGAAGTTGATGCTGGGTCGACATCGGGCCTTACAGACTAGTCTTTTGTGTTAAATGCCGTTACTCACCAATTACCAATATACGAGTTGTCAGAGTATTTCCATCATAGCTCTCTATATTTGTATCTAATACCGCTTATGCCGGTGCTAGGGGCAGTGTGGTCATATCATCCAAGTTGCCACATGAACAGGTACAATAAAAGCGTACCTGAGATACAACACATATCATGAATCGTTAGATTCTTGGTATATGCTTTAGAATAGGTTAACTGGAAGACTATACTGTGAAGTCATGTGACTGTCAGTATGTCGGCACCTCTTCCCACTTCCCTTATAGGTGTTGTAATGTTTAACTGTATATGGCGAGATTCTGCTGGTGGACTTTTCGCCCCCGGGGCCTATTGGGGGCTTTAGCCCCCCCCCCCCCCATAATTCTGCCGCAAGTACTTCGTTCTCCAAGTAATTCCCTGCAACTAACTATAATGACTGACGGGGTAGAGAGTTTTCTCATTTTTTATACGCCCGCCAATAGGCGGACGTATTATGTGATGGCGGTTTCCGTCCGTCTGTCCGTCCATCCGTCTGTCCGTCCCCCGTGTCCGGTCTATATCTGGAACAGTTTTCTATCTACCGTTCCAATATTTGGTGAGTGGATACCCTATGGGGAGACGATGTTTCGCGTACCAAAATGGTCGAGGTCATAGGTCAAAGGTCACTGGCCTAAAAAACAGAAAATCACTGAAGTTTTCGTGTCCGGTCTATATCTGTGAATGTTTTCTATCCACAGTTGCATTTTTTTGTGAGTGGATATGCTAGGTGGAGACGATGTGTCGCGTACCAAAATTGAGGTCGAGGTCAAAGGTCACTGTTGCCTAAAATCAAGAAATCATTGATCATTGACAGTTTTCTATCTACAGTTCCAATTTTTGGTGAGTGGATACCCTAGAGGGGAACGATGTGTTGCATACCGAATGTAGGTCGAGGTCAAAGGTCAGTGTGACCGAAAAATCGGAAATCACTAAAAGTTTCTAATTTTTTGTATCAGTAGATACAGTAGGGGTAGAGGATGTGTCACCTACCAAAATGTAGGTCAAGGTCAAAGGTCAAGGTCACTGTGACCCCAAAATTGTGAAATTGAGTCCATTGAGAAACTACGGGGAGCCATTTTGTCATGTACCAAAATTTAGATCCAGGTCAATAGTCAAGGTCACTGTGACCCAAGAATCAAGGTCAAAGGTCAGGTCGTGTAATGCGATGTTGCTTTCTGTTCATTCATCCATTAACATTTGTTGTCCATGCGATATCTCTAGTTCCAAGGTATGGATTGGTACCAAACTCTGAGTATACCTTACTTGCATGGCAAAGAGGAAACATACATTTTTAGATCAATTTGTCAAAGGTCAAGGTCACAGTCCCCCAAAACTGAATCAAGTTTAGCTGACTATATGTGTTAGGTTGGAATATTCAGAGTCCTCTCCCCTACATGTATATGGTATTTGTCCTGTGGAGTTGTCTCCCATGTTTGAAACGGTTACATTTATTTAAACTGTTGTGAAATAAAAACCATACATTCACTAATTTAACGGGGAGAGGGGTCCTTCATGAACTTTATACCTGTTTATTAAAATCAAGAAGACGGGTTTACTTCATCACTTTCTTCTTCCTTCATAAAAAATTATCTCGCCTGAAAGGAATCCATTTGCAGGAAAACTACTATTTTCTTTGTTTAACTTTTGTCGATTTCAGTGTGGGATATGTGAGCTCTTGCTTCAAGGTCAACTAGTTAACAAAGAGTTGAGCTCATTTTAGTTTATCATTCAATATAAGATGTGATATAGGTTACATTCTCAGAAGCACAAACTTTTCTCTGGATTGCCAGCTACCAATTGGAATCAAGGCTAATAAACAACCTTGAAATTTGGACCAATGTAATTCCAGATATACAGGCGTATATTGAAGCCCCTTGGGCTCTTGTTTTCTTTTTGCGTCCCTTGTCCATGAAATAATTTACTGCTAGTAGTTAGCATGGTCTGTTATAAAAACTACGAGCGCCAGCTTTTTAATTGCAGAAGTATAGCTAGCTAAATCATGAATGTAGATGGCGTTACTTCTGCAATGAATTTATCAACACCCGCGTTGCCCATGCCCGTGTAGCGTTATATCGGTTACGTCTACACAATGTGTCTAGGTTACGGTACTGTACACATAATTTATTGTAATTCAGCTTCGCAGAAAATCACAATCGATTGCGTTTTCATGGTAAAAGGATAAGGAAAGAACTAAAAATACACTTCATTGCAGAGCGATTTTATTCGCCAGAAATCGCTCAGAACGCGTCTCCGGCGATATAGACCCCAGGAGCTTCCGGGGCCTAGGCGGCCCCTGGACCCTCGCCTATAGTGCTATGATAGTGGCCGTACCACTTTGAATTTGCTTCCGACGCCCCTGTGTCGACATCGGGCCTTACAGACTAGTCTTTTGTGTTAAATGCCGTCATTTTCATCTGACGACGATACAGCTCACCAATGACCAATATACGAGTTGTCAGAGCATTTCCATCATAGCTCTCTAGATTGGTATCTAATACCGCTTATGCCGGTGCTAGGGGCCGTGTGGTCATATCATCCAAGTTGCCACATAAACAGGTACAACAAAAGCGTACCTGAGGTACAACACATATCATGAATCGTTAGATTCTTGGTATGTGCTTTAGAATAGGTTAACTGGAAGACTATACTGTGAAGTCATGTGACTGTCAGTATGTCGGCATCTCTTCCCACTTCCCTTATATGTGTTGTAATGTATATTCGGCAACAGGCTCGTGGCCAGCAGACTCATGAATGAGGGCAAACTCGACAGGCTCCCCAACCCTCGAACGTGCATATCCATGGATTACACCTGTAGTATGAAGCGGTGTTCACAATTCCCACGCTGATGCTTGGGAGCCTCAGGATGTAATCGTTCATGCATGGCGGTGAAAGCTGTTCAAGCGATTAAATTTATTTCTGCAGCTCCTACATATATACTGGGTATTGGCATTATGGATGGTAGACTTAAGGCGTTTTAAGTCGTACAAGCATGTAAATGGCTTTGAGTAGGTGGCACAGGTGAACATCGTGACATGACTGGTTGAATAAACATCTGCTGAAATGACCAGAATATGCTTCCCTTTATGGCACGCTAACTTCCGACTTATTTTTAGCAAAGCCAGGTCAAATCAGTCCAAACCAGTCTGAGCCAGTTCCGATTGTACTGGTATTTCGGTGAGAATTGCCCTCAGACAAACGGATACATAACCGGGCATACTATATGCGACTACAAAGCAGTCATATGACTCCACAGGAAAGCTTCTCTTGGCACGTCACACACGGACCCGAGCATACGGTGGATTCTCGGACGTAGCCTTAGTATCTCAGCCGCGCTCTCATTGCAGGTGTTCTTGTGGACACTATGAAGTATCCACAAGGCCCTTGGCTCTGGCTTAAGCGGAATACACCAATGGCCATAGATTAATAGCCAAGTATATGTATATGTAGGAGTTGATGCGGACATGTTCTGGATGAATCGTTTCCTTATTGTGAGATTATTATTTACGTATACAGACTCCAAATTTTTCACAATTTGTTTGCATATTTTTGTTATTAGTTTGCGGGGCAAGCTTTCGTATAAGTAGGATTGGATATAAAAATTGGCATGTGGCTTCTTATCAGTACACTGTCATCGTTTTTCACCATCATGATAAGTTACGTTTAAATCTGTATATGGTGAAATTCTGCCGGTGGACGTCTCGTCCCCCCTGCCCCACCCCACGAGGCCTGCCCTCGGTACAAATCATTGTGATTGTAGTTTGTGACTGGTTAACATGGTGCGGAATGAAACCCCTTGTCGGCGTTGAGCCTAACAGACGGGTGTTTTGAATAAGAACTTGTATTCTATTAATATTTTTTCCCATTTGGGTAATTTCTTCTATATAACAGTTATGTAGTTCACAACTTTCGATCAGATATACAACCGTCTAGTCCGTCATTCAATATTCAGCTGTCGTCCATTAAAGAATTAAAGAAATAATTCAAAGACCTAATTCTTATAATAACATTAGCACCAAATTAAAAGGATAAATCATATTATACATAAAACTAGGCTACTTTCTCGAAGACTCGATAGGGTTATTTCATATTTGCTCTTGGATATTTGTATCTAATACCACTCAAGCCGCTGCTAACGGGGATGTGGGCATGCCATTCAAGATTTCCACATGAACAGCACCAATAAAAGCGTGGCCGAGACAAATCTTTGGTTCTTGCTTTTGTGCTGTTTTTAAATATGAACTGTGGGGCATATGATTTCCTATAACCCGGCATCTTTTCCCATCACCACCATGTTACATTTAATCGATAACCTTGTTACAATGCCAACACTGCTAGCACTAAGATGTACTCTATGATACCATATACAAATGTAAACTGATTTTACTGGGCCTGTATTCAATTGACAGGATCCTACGTTTCGATAACTCTGAGATTGAAACAATCCACGAAGCTTGGCCTGGGATTATGCCTTACCACTGTCTTGCCTCACGTTTTTAGCCTGGGAAGAGGCCTTCGCCTGACGCCACCTTGACCTCATATGAAGCGTAGGAAGCCCATGTCCCTGAAGGAACATTTTACATTCTAGTACGATACTACTTGGCTGCAATATTATATAGAATTTAATACTACAAAATGAAAAGTCACGAAAAATGAGTTTGACATATCTCTCCAATTCATCAAACTGATGAACAGTTCCATGTTTGGCAAGACCATGGATGAATTGAGAAACAGGTAAGTGTTGTCCATATGAAGCCAAAGTAGTCGCTATCTCTTCAAAAAACAAATTCGTTATGAACAGACCTACCTTTGTCCGAAAATTCTGAACTGCTGAAATGTGAATTCCACTTTGATAATATCAGATCAAAATCCAGATGTATGGCAACTGAAACTGATTCACTCTTACCAAGGTATCCTTAGTGCAACTCCAGCCTCTACCATTCAGGAGTTGCGAGATATTTGAAAATTTCATTATGTCAATTCCGGTATGGCCGCTTGGAGATTCTGCTGGTGTTGTTGAAGCAGGTACTTCAGTTTCATGGTGTCATTTCAAAATGGTGCAAGTCTGTGACATTGTAAACAGAACCTACCATGACATTTTCTGTAACTGTAATACTGCACATATGTGTTTGACAGGACGATGATATACGAGACCTACTCCAGCTGACTAAGCAATAATCCTTCCAATCATGACAGATCCACATGCCTAAAGTAGTTGGTCCATACTTCATGTAAGGATCAGGACACAATGCCAACAATAGCTACGTCTGAAAACGGGTTTTTAGCTGTAGAGAGGTCTGAATTATGAATGAAGTATCGATCCTTAAGTGACTGGATAACAGAACAAACCGTTACTGGTGTAGGGTCCCCGACTCTGGGTAGATCGATGGAACTGTAGATGTGTATCTGTGGCAGTGAGTGTCTTTGATGCGCCATGCCTCACTTGTTGTCGACGTCTCGATTAATCTTAGTGTGTGAAGTCTGACCACAGGTTTCAAACAGGCAACATAGACTGACCGCTTGTGGCATCAGAACAGAAGATCGATTGCCACATGACTGTCGATGGGTGCAGTGATCATCGTAGTGCCTCTTTGGACAAACATCCAAAAATCACAACAAATGACAAATGCGTTGTATTCATTGATACCTTATCAAGAGTGGAATGCCGGCAGACATGATGGGTGTGCACTATTATTGAAGTTAATCCTTAGGCAATACCATCCCTCCAAATAGCAGCGGCATGTGCATCGTTGTGTTCTGGATTTGCAGTTCATTAATCGGGTCACTTCAGTGTGGTTTCTGGCTAGGAAATATTTATTAATCGGTGATAACTGGTGTATATATGGTAAATGTGGATCAATTTATTTCATTATTTCAAGCAAGAACCATAATGCTCACATTTATGAGAGTTTGGCAACTTCAAGTCAGAAATAGCCAATCGGTTAAAAATATTTCCTAGGTTGAAGAGATAGACCTGCAAATGGCTCACAGTGAAAAGGAGGAGGCAATTTGCCAAAATACATGTAGGCCTATACGAGAAATATGGAAAAATATAGGAAATAAAGAAGTGCAAGACAGGTCATTACTACATTGTATAGTTCAAACTTGGTAGTTTAATAATCAATAATAATCAAATTATTTTCACTGAATGCAGTCATAGTGGTGTCAATTGAGGAGGTCTGTTCTGCTGATTGGTTTAAATGTTTTCATAAATGTTTTCTAAAATGTATTTCATCATGCCAATTTCATTCACTTCAGAGCATTGGTGAAATTTTTCATGAAAAAGTCGAAATATAGGAGGTTTTAAGTAAAATGTAGGAAAATATAGGAATGACTAAAAAATATAGGAAATATAGGAGGCCCTTGCAGGCCTGGAGATATTTAAGTGACCCGCTTCACAAACTGCAAATCAGACAGGGAGCCATGAGTCAATGCACCTGCTGCTGATATCGGGGCAGATAGTATTGTCAATGTCAGCTTAACTTGAATTATAGTGCAAGTCTGGGATTGGGTCTCACAATTCTTAAATTTCACCAATTCCAGGCCAGTAATCTAGTATATTTTCAACAGAACAGAGTGATATTAGGTATTAGTTCGAATTTATTGTCACTGTAAAATATATGAGCATAAATACATTTATGTATAAAAAAGTATTATACATAAATATCTATATATTTTATACATAATTTACTATCACAGCAATAATGAATAGGGGGAAAAAGGGACGGAATGTATTGATACGAATAGTTGTATTTTTTTGTATTGTAAACAAGACACACAGTGTACAACATCTGTGACTACACGGAAAACAAAAGTGAAGACACCCCCTTTGATAAACATACTCGAGTCAAATCTCCAATCCTGACAGATTACGGAAAGAATTTCCCTATACATTCGCAGGAAATCAAATTCAGGAATAAGGAAGCTATTTTCAGATGAAGAAAAGTTTTGCATATCAAGAGAAAATTTCTGTTTTGGCTGAATGGAAGTTCTACCTTAACCATAAATATTAGGGGTAGAGAATAAATTGTAGAACAGAGTCCAAGGTTTGATGTATTTCCATGGAAAATTATTTTTCTTGAAGAAAATAAAACCAAAACTTCATATATAGATTGTAGAATTACATGTGGAAGAATTTGAAGTAGATTTAAATGTCGCAATTATAAGAATTTGTCCTGAAACATCAAGACAAAAACAAGAAAAAATACCTCTGCATACATAATATCTCTGCAGGTGAATGGCGAGGAAATTTGTTCTCAATTTTTCTTCTGTTTATAAGACAAATTCGAATAATTGAAGATTTAATTTTCTACAAGAAAAATAATTTTCCAGTTGTCTTTCGACTTTTGCAATAACCATGGTAACAGCTCCTATAATTCAATCACTCCATTGATATTCACCAGCAAATTTGCTCACCACCAAACGGGTTCGTACCCCATTTCATTTCAAAGAAATCTGTTCACAAAGGAAATTTCACTGACTTGTTTCGATCAAACTTTCAGAGCATTTAGCTCCTGTATATTCATGATATATACAAGTTAACCACATCCAGTATTCAGTTTGTTAGTTTATGTTATCCAAATCCAATGTTCCTCTGAAGAAGCTCTGTGATTGACTGGACGATCATCCATTGTTTTTAACAAGCCAATGAAAATACAGTATTGTTTAACTCAAAATTTGAATTGACCAATCACATGACAGGTGAAACCCAGCAAGTTCATGGTCAGTCAGATGTCACACAAGAAATATTCATCAAAGAAAGTCAGGAACCGCAGAACTTGGTTTGAAGACCGCAGATCCAAAGTCTACCTCGAACTTAACCTGCAAGCAAGGAAACAGCAATTACTCAATGAGTACAGTGTAAATACAACATACTGTTTGAAAAAGATAGATTTACTACAGTACTATTTTGTGCAGAGTACATGCATTCCCTCATTATAAGACTGGAGTTGAGAGGACAAACTTTTGGCCACACTGAGACCCCTATTCCCCCCCCCCCCTTTTTTTACTACCATACATGTACATTTTCTCCATAAATTTTCAGGTCTAAAAGTGCATGTAACCAACAAGTGTCGCCTAAAATAATGAAAACCCGAGGTGTTGATTTCCCCGATGTTGAAACAATTGATTTAGCTTGGAACCTTAACATTCAGTACTTGGCATGAAGAGCAATCCCAAGTGAGATCCAGTGGCAAGGTACCCACAATGTAATCCATTGAGATTTTCAGAAGTTATTGTCCAGAAACGACACTTGGCCCACAAATTGTGTCACCTATAGGTGGATCGGCATGAAAAACAAATCATCCCAAGCGAGATCTTGAGGCAAAGTAGCCACATACCAAGTTTGAAAAGAATCCGTTCGGTTTTTCAAAAGTTATTATCTGAAAACAAAATTTTAACTTTGTCCCCAAGCAACGCCACCTATAGACTGATTGGCGCGAAAAACAATCCCAAGCAAGATTTTGAGGCAAGGTATCCACAAACCAAATTAGAAAAGAATTCGAAAAGTTCAGTTTTTCAAAAGTTACTGTCTGAAAACAAAATTTTAACTTGGACCCCCAGTTGGCACCACCTACAGGCGGATCGGCATGAAAAACAATCAAAAGCGAGATCTTGAGGCGAGGTACCCACATACCAAATTTGAAAAGAATCCGTTCATTTTTTCGAATGTCGTCTGGATATGAAATTTTAAGTTGGCCCGCAGGTGGTGCCCCCTATAGGCGGATTGGCGTGAAAAACAATCCCAAGCGAGATCTAAAGGCGAGGTACCCACATACCAAATTTGAAAAGAATCCATTCAAGTTTTTATAAGTTATTGTCCGGAAACGAAGACGGACGGATGCACGCCCCGACGCACGGTATGACAGACGGACAGACCCCCTGTCCGATAGTGAGTAATGTATTGCTTTTGAGGGGTGGGATGGGAGGGGCAGGAGGGAGGTCGATAGATTTCCATTGTAACATGTTTGTTTGTTGGCATCTTTACAGCAGTTGGGTATAATGACGTCAACAAAAGGTATGCTGAAATGTCATAAGCTCAATGACATTAAGACAAAAATGCCACCTAGCATGTCTAAACACATAGATCTATATTCAACTTGCCACATACACGTACAGGAGGAAAATAGCTACCTCAATGATAAATGAAGGCTGATAGCCTTTCACACTAAAAAGAATTCCGTTGGCTTCTCTGTCTGATGACACCACAGACTTTTTTCTTTTTTACTTTTCTCATAAAGACTGTTTAATATAATAATAGTCATTGTTCCCCGACGCCCGAAGGGCTAAAGGGGGACTATAGTATTGGGCAAATAGAGATATATATCTATTACATATATATTTGTAGGATCAAGACACATGTCAGACTCATCTACAAGTATGGACCAGTCTAGTAAGAGATTGCCAGGAATCAGAATTTGACAGAAAGAAGGAAGTATACTCCACACAGAAAATGACAATATAAACATTTTTCACCAAAAAAAACCCCCCAGAAACATCAAAGAATACAAGGTGATATATATATACAGTGAAACCTGCGAATACGAACACCTGAGTAAATCAACCAACCTAAAAATATCAACATTATCTTGGGTTCCAATACTTAAATTTTAGTTATTTTGAACCTTGATAAACCAGAACCCTGTCAAAACCAACACTACATCTAGTCCAAGGTATGTTTGGTTTACATAGGTTTCACTGTAGTTTGAAAATTACATGCATGTAAATGTAATCAAGGCCAAATCTTAAATTGACATCGGAAACAATATTTAACTGAACAAAAGAGAAATTGAATGATTACAGCATGTTATGTGTAGTTGAGGAATGTTAGAGTGAGAGCCAGTGAAGGTTTACAGTGCAAATGTAAAGAACAATGAGCTACAATGTAACACAACATGCATGCAGGATTTCAATAACAACTTGAGGGAACAATTACGAAATGCATGCATCACAAAGAACGTAAGCGTGACAATGGAAACGTAACAGGGTCACTGTGTCAAATATATACGATTGGATAGGTCTAGGGCTGCCACGGTCAACAGATGACCTTGTTTAGTTTACGAAATCTACAGTGCCTTCTCAAACTACGTTCACATGTCAAACCCACAGAATTGCGATCTATGGAACTGTCAGGATATCAATGGTCCTATGGAGCTGTCAGAATATAAATGGCCCTTTGGAGATGTCAGGATATCAATGGCCCTATGGAGCTGTCAGGATATCAATGGCCCTATGGAGCTGTCAGGATATCAATGGCCCTATGGAGCTGTCAGGATATCAATGGCCCTATGGAGCTGTCAGGATATAAATGGCCCTATGGAGCTGTCAGGATATCAATGGCCCTATGGAGCGGTCAGGATATCAATGGTCCTATGGAACTGTCAGGATATCAATGGCCCTATGGAGCTGTCAGGATATAAATGGCCCTATGGAGCTGTCAGGATATAAATGGCCCTATGGAACTGTCAGGATATCAATGGCCCTATGGAGCTGTCAGGATATCAATGGCCCTATGGAGCTGTCAGGATATAAATGGCCCTATGGAGCTGTCAGGATATCAATGGTCCTATGGAACTGTCAGGATATCAATGGCCCTATGGAGCTGTCAGGATATAAATGGCCCTATGGAGCTGTCAGGATATAAATGGCCCTATGGAACTGTCAGGATATAAATGGCCCTATGGAGCTGTCAGGATATAAATGGCCCTATGGAACTGTCAGGATATAAAAGGCCCTATGGAGCTGTCAGGATATAAATGGCCCTATGGAGCTGTCAGGATATCAATGGTCCTATGGAACTGTCAGTATGTCAATGACCCTATGGAGCTGTCAGGATATCAATGATCCTATGTCACTCTAAGGATATCAATGGTCCTATGGAACTGTCAGGATATCAATGACCCTATGGAACTGTCAGTATATCAATGACCCTATGGAACTGTCAGTATATCAATGACCCTATGGAGCTGTCAGGATATCAATGACCCTATGGAACTGTCAGGATATCAATGACCCTATGGAGCTGTCAGGATATCAATGACCCTATGGAACTGTCAGTATATCAATGACCCTATGGAACTGTCAGTATATCAATGACCCTATGGAGCTGTCAGGATATCAATGACCCTATGGGCAATTCCAGCGTGACTCAGGTTACATTCAGAGCCCCAAGAGCAAATTCAATTTGCTCAGATTTTAATATAAATGACATGTAATAACCCACATTCAGCAGTTATTTACTTCAGGGTAAGACCTAACCAATTACACAACCAGTTGACTATCTAAGTTCAAATTGTAACTTTCATGTACAAAAACAAGAGCGTGACTCAGGTTACGAAAAAAAGACATGACCCCCAGACCACTATTGTTCGAATGAGATTTCTCTTCAAATTAATTGTGTGAGAGAATTCATCAAACTTTCATTAAACAAAGTACATCCGTAGCTAAATATTTGTGCAATACTGAACCTGATATATAATAGTAACAGGGAGATAATTAAAGAAGATCGCGTGACTCAGGTTACTGTGACTCAGGTTACAGTTTGTCCGGGGCTAAACATTGATGCAAAACTTTACTCAAAACAGAACATGCAACACTAGTAATACTGGAACAAAGCTATATGATAATTCTAAATGTATTTGGATAGAATAAGCTGCTTTTTATCATGTTCAGTTACAAGAAAACGAAATGACCCCCAGACCACTATAGTTCAAATGAGATTTCTCTTTGAATTAATTATCTGAGTGAATTCATCAAATATTGCTTAAACAAAGTACATCCATAGTAAAATATATGTACAATATTGAACTTGATATTTAATAGCAACAGGGAAATAATTAAAGAAGATTGCGTGACTCAGGTTACCGTGACTCAGGTTACAGTTTGCCAGAATCTAATCGTTGACACAAAACTGTATTCAATACAGAACATGCAACACTATTTTGCTGCATGATAATTTTAAATGTGCTTGGTTAGAATACACAGATTTTCATCATGTTATTTTCATTATTACCCCTCTATCACTGCAGTATCATGGTCCAGTATGTGGTACACATTATGTGTAGTATTTTAGATGTACATGTATGATAGGACTCCATCAGTAAGACCAATTCAAAAGAAATAGCTCCATGTGATGTATGTGCAGATCGATACACACATACACTCTAGAAGAACTTGTATATGCAAGCACATACATGGCACCCAAAAGAATCCAAATGCAAATAGCAAACATCACACAAACTAATGCCAGTTCTGGAGATGAATTGCCCTGTACATTGTATTTTGAATCTACGGTCCTCATTATCAATTGGCATGATTGGTGTAGTTTATATCTTGTTTCGAAGACAAATGTACATGAACGACGGAGAAGAGTTCAGCAATCCAACTGTTAATATCCAGGGTGCAGTGGAACTACATAACAAAATTCCAAATTAGGATATTATGCACAAATGTGTATAGTTATACTTGAAGGTGGAAAGAATCGCAATATAACTTATCAAAATTCTGGTCTCAAATATTTATGTCATCAATGCATATGTGTAGTAGTTTATACAGCTGTAAAGTTGCAGTTATTTTCTTTGCATTATGTGTAATGAGATGCACATCAAACGTGACGCAGGTTACACGTGACTCAGGTTACAATTTTCAAAGTACCAGTATTTTTTTTCTATTCAATATATATAAGCAGCTTTATCAGAAATGACTAAGGCATAAGTAGGACAAAGAAATTATGAAATATTTCTCTAATGCTGCTCAGGGATTTTTAACAGTTTAGAAACAAATCATTTTTCGTGACTCAGGTTACATCATATAACATGATAGCATACTACTGTGCATGCTACATAAACTAAATGGAATTTCAGCTACCTGCATTTTCTGGTTAAAGTGTATGATTAGACCAATGTATTGTAGACAAAAGATAAAGATTTATTCAATAAAGTAAGAGTAGCCAAGATGACAAATCTACCCTATGATGAACAGAGAATTTTATGCTATTTTGCATGACATTTCATTAACAAAATAGAAGTCTATTAGTGGATTAGAACCCAAACAAAATATTATTTCCACGAACTTAGGAATATAACCTATGTTATAGGAAAAGAATTAGTAACATATCATTAAGTTTATTTTTTACTGATCATGTCCATGTTTACACGGAATTGCCCCTATGGAACTTTAGGATTTCAATGACCCTATGGAACTGTCAGTATATCAATGACCCTATGGAGCTGTCAGGATATCAATGACCCTATGGAACTGTCAGTAAATCAATGACCCTATGGAGCTGTCAGGATATCAATGACCCTATGGAACTGTCAGTATATCAATAACCCTATGGAACTGTCAGTATGTCAATGACCCTATGGAGCTGTCAGGATATCAATGGTCCTATGGAACTGTCGGGATATCAATGACCCTATGGAACTGTCAGTATATCAATGACCCTATGGAGCTGTCAGGATATCAATGGTCCTATGGAGCTCTAAGGATACCAATGGTCTCATAAAGCTGTGAGGATATTAATGACCCTATGGAGCTGATGGAGTAGGATTTTAACATTGCTTTCAACAATTTTCATATCACGGCGATCCAGTCATATTATCCCGGAACAGGGCCAACCAATCCTTGGTCTATCCTCTCACTGCTGAGCAATAAGCTAGGAAATTACCAAATTGCAATGGCACTATGGAACTGTCAGAATACAATTGACTCTATGGAGCTGTCAGGATATATAAATGGCCCTATGGAGCTGTCAGGATCGATAAATACATGTACCCAGTCTCTGCATTGTTACTGGAGGAATAACCAATCTTTCCCATACACCACCGGAATGGGTGATGGTGTTTTGTCTACCTTTACAATGTTACAGGCCTGCAAGTGGCTCACAGTGAAAATATAGGGGAAAATATTTGAAGAAATTTGCCAAAATATAAGAGAAATACAGGAATTTCCTTAATGAAATATAGGAAAACATAGGAAATAGAAAAAATATAGGAAATATTTCAATGCATGCAGTCATAGTGGTGGTGAATGAGGAGACCCGTTCTTCTGCTTGGTTCAACAAAGAGAGATTTAAATGTTTTCATATTTTTCTGAAATGTATTTCCTTATCCCAATTTGACTCATTTCAGAGCATTGGTGAAAATTTTCGCGAGGAAAAGTAAAAATATAGGGAAAAAATAGGTTTTGAGTAAAATATAGGAATGACTAAAAAAAATATAGGAAAATATAGGAATTATAGGAGGCACTTGCAGGCCTGATGTTAGCATACTGAATATATCAGGCTTGAGGCTGAAGATGCATGGCATTGAGATTAACTAATCAGACTGGGTGACTCAGTTGACAATGCCCTAATAAGGATGGGGAACACATACCTTGTTTTACTGGAGGCAGCTGTGGAGAGCAGACAACAGTTAGATACAAATCATGCAGTGACACACGTGATTAAAAAAACACAGCAATCTTATATATAAATCAATTATTATTATCTCAATCAGAGTGATTCGATTGGTTTGATTGAACAAAATGTGGGACCTGATTGGCCTAATAATGGCAGATTGCATGAAACGGGGGCAGATTACACGAAACAGAATGTATGCAGAAAGATACACACTGGGGAATCAACAGTTCTGCATTAAACATGACACACTTCTCCTTAATCACTGTGTTTTTACTGGACAGCTATTGACAACAAGGGCAGGTTCATGCACATGCATTTTTCACGAGCCAGCAACACTGCCATCTGGGACGTTTCATTGTAACAACTAAACGCAACATTAAAAGGGCATCGATCGATATTTCCTTACAGTTTACTTGCGTTAAAATTGTTATTTACACCACCAAGATGGCGGCGTTGCTGGCTTTCGTGAAAAAAATGCATGTACATCAACCTGCCCTTCAGTCTCGTGCCTCGCGTGAATAAGAGGTAAAATGCGGTACTTCTGGGATTACGATGTGACTTGGCCTGTGAAAATATTCTAGCATTGTTTGCAGAATCCATGACACAGTTTTCGTACACTGTGAGCACATTTTTTGTGCTGAAAATAAGGCAACTAGGGTGATCATGGTGATCCCATCATCCATAAGATGCAGTCGTTAAAACAAGTCGCATTCTGTCACACGCGATTTGCAGTTGGAACTGTATATATTGAATCTTTACCTTAAAAGATGGATTAACCAATCACGACCAATATTTCTTTGTGCATTTTCAAACTTTTAAGGAAATCTTTCTGCCCAACTGTTGGATTCCTCACAGTGTAATATGTGAATATTATACAGCCAAATACAGTCTTTCAGTTCTGGCATGTTTGGTCACATCTGAATGAATGTAGTCAATTTTCAAAAAAAGAAGAGGTCTGCATCTTCCTGACATGGTGATTGAGGATGGTGGGTGGTGATCTCAAAGAAGAGAATGCCCGAGGGTTTTTGCCATGATCATTGAGAAGGGTGGGCAGTTAGCTCAAAGAACAGGAGGCCTGCACCTTCTTGGCATGGTCATTGAGGATGGTGGGCAGTTTTCTCAAAGAACTGTGCCTTCTGGACATATTCATTGAGGATGGTGGGCAGTTATCGTGGGCAGTTATCTCAAAGAAGAGGAAGCCTGCACTTTATTAGCATGCATGGTCATTGAGAATGGTTGGCGGTAATCTCATACATGTGGCTGTCGCCATCGGGACCCCTCGGGCCGGGCCCAGAGCAATTGTGGAAATAATGTTTCTGACCCCAACAACTCACATATTTGGGGTGGGCATAATTTTACCTGTATGATATAGATCATAGACAGACAAAACAATATAGCAATAGAGCAGTGATTACCTATAGTAGATGTAGTCGAACGATTACTGTCTATTCACAGCAATCCACACAGGTTTTGTGTGAACTCCTGAAAAACACATCCCATGGCACCGACTTTCAATAGGCTTCTGGTACTGGCTGTATTAAACAACTGCATGAAGTTTCATTGTTGTGAGTGAAGGACTTTTTGAGATAATGTGTTTACAAGGATATGGACCAACAGACATGTATAAAGGGGCAGAACTCCTGAAAAACACATCCGATTACACCAACTTTCAATAGGCTTCTGGTACTGGTTGTATTAAACAACTGTATGAAGTTTCATTGTTGTGAGTGAAGGACTTTTTGAGATAATGTGTTTACAAGGATATGGACCAACAGACATGTATAAAGGGCATAACTCCTGAAAAACACATCCGATTACACCGACTTTGAATAGGCTTCTGGTACTAGCTGCATTAAACAACTGTATGAAGTTTCATTGTTGTGAGTGAAGGACTTTTTGAGATAATGTGTTCACAAGGATAAAAACAGCCAGACATGTATAAAGGGGCATAACTCCTGAAAAACACATCCAATGGCACCGACTTTCAATAGGCTTCTGGTACTGGCTGTATTAAACAACTGTATGAAGTTTCATTGTTGTAAGTGAAGGACTTTTTGAGATAATGTGTTTACAATGATCAGACGGACAGACGGACGGACGGACGAACGGACGGACGGACAAACGACGGAGGCAACGACAATACCGCTCGGGCAGAATCTGCCCGAGGGGTAATAAGAGGTCTGTGCCTCTTTGGTATGGTCATTGAAGAGGATGGGCAGTTCCTTCGCAAGGGTTGTCTTGGGTTAAAATGTTGATATCCAATGCAAGGAGCTCAGGTTTCGTTTTGACAAGCACACACCCCAATGTCATTTCAACACTCAGATCAAAACATATATTTCCTCCATTTAAGCAGGTGTCGGGGCAGCCTTTTTTCCGCCTACTGATTTAGTATGACAGTGTCTATAGAGGTGTGACTGATCATCACCTGATTGAGCAAGGCCATGATTCATGTAATTGTTCCTGACTGATTGGTTGACTGGAATACAAGCTCCTTACTTGTAATAGACCCCAAACCAGTCCGGGTATTGATCCAGTGATCAAAGGCCAGACCCATGCAAAAAGTAGCACAAAAGGAGATAAACCAGTTGAAACTTGGTTGGGATAATACACAGTTTTTCGTCATACTCTCACAAACGAGCCTTGATTTAGGGATTAGTCATGTTAGTGGAGAACATCATTCACCAAACTAACAAATTTCATTTTTCAGTATTTCACCACCTGCAATGCAACCATTTTGAGGTGCAAAATGACTGGATCAGAAGTGCTGATCAGAAACGAAAGACTGTTTTTGCCAAATTGAGAAGTGATCATAGACTTTTTCTGTCCAACTCTGAACAGAGAATTTACTGCAGCACAAACAAGGGATAAACCAGATAAATTAGAGATCTGACAGAGACATGGAATTGGATTTTTCCCTTAGCCAATCACATGCAAGGTACTGTGCATGAATATTTGTTAAAGTCATGATGTAAAGCAGAATGTGATTGGCCAGTGAGTGAGCAAACATCACACTGCACAATGATATGACATGGCAACACTGGGAAAATAATCATCATATAGAATTAATCATCAACGCTAACTTCACAATGCATTCTGACGTAAACCCAAATGGTAAAAGGCCAAATTTTTTGAGAAACATGTAAACTGAGTTCAGCAGTTAAGTAGGGAGCGGGAGAGGGAATAGTGTATCTGTAGCATGAGGTAAGCTCCCCGAATATACAAGGGTAGAGGGATGAGCTAGAAATAGTTCAGCAGAAATACGGTGGCCAAGTTCCCAGGGGTGAAGACGTTTACGAGGTGACGAGATGAAAAAGGGTTCAAAAAGTGCAGCATGATGTCAGCTCCTGGAATGGGGTGAGACATGGCTAAGTATAGGAGATAGAGGTATGGTAGGGGACAGGTCCCCATTTGACATTTATCTACTGTGTGAAACTCAAAGTTACCCTCAGACTATGGAACCACCACCAGCTGCAAGCACTCTAAACCCCTCCTGTATGACATTTGACTATCTTGACTGCTGAGAGTTGAGTCTGCGGTGATATCCCCATAATGATATATTCAGATTATTTTCCCTGTGTGCCAGTCAGATGTTACAGCTGATCATACCTGATTTACTGGGGGTCTCCTCCTCGGGAGTCTTTACGGGGGCCTTGTAGAAGGGGTCTTTGGGAATCATTAGCTCGGTCAGTTTCCGCATTACTTCACTGTCTGCTTTGAGCTTATTTTTCTGATCAAATCAAGTGTAAATATCAACACAATGAAATATGGAAATATCAAGTGTACAATCTCTGGAACAAGCTACTGAACTTTTGTATTTAGACACTCATGGTTGTTTCACTCATATGGTGACAGTCAGTTTGGTTGGTGAAGGAAGCCGGAGTACCCGGAGAGAACCACCGGTCGTCGTCAAGTAACTGACAAACTTTCACACATGGACCAGCTGGACTCGAACCCATGCCGGTTCAGAGGTGTGAGGCTAGCGATCACCAGCGAAGCACCTTAGATCACTCGGCCACCGAGGGTCCTCATTAGACACCAAATGCGACTAGAGATTCACGTTGAACATACATATTTTATAATTTTTTATATCATGGTGAATATTTCTATCACTCTATAAAAATTCAGTCACCCCCAATTTTGTGGACAATTTTCAATCAGTCTTCCTAATAAAGGATATGGCGCGTTCAGTGAGCTGCATGTTGGCTTGAGTTGCGCTTTGAGTGCCAAGAAAGAAATAGTACGCAGAAAGTATACAATTTTGTTTTACATCCAGAATAATTACAAGGCATTGGGTCTTCTGATTCTCAAAAATCAGGGCAGTGAAGTCGTATACTTCTGCAAAAACAGTTATCTCCCAGAAAAGTGGCCAGTCCAAATTTGACCTCGCCCATGCATTTCACCTAATTTTCTTCATCTGGCACTTACCGCTACAGATATCCTCATGAGGCCTGTACCCGATCTACGGTCAGCCTGGGTCAAGGTCAAGGTCGTCTGGAACTGTATAGCTCGTAATAACGCCGATACTCCCACCTCTCCAATATTGTTCCCTGTAGGGAAGAAATGCACAGATTGTTAGACATATTCAAGGACCGGCTGTGAATGGGCCATGTGGACCATATGATATTGATTAACCTCAAACTTAAGGCCCAGTCAGGGAATTGGTAATGATAATGAGATATCGGACTGGTCGCTGGGTTACTACTATACTTCAGTGAGACAGGCGAGTGAGTACGATTCAACGTCGTTTTACAGTCATGTCACGATGTTGCCTACATTTGCCAGGAAACGAGCATGCTCACAGTTCCTAATATCTATTACCCTTGCTGGACACTGAGCAACTCAGCCAGTACAGCATGTCATCACCTATCATCCCAGTATTTACCGAAGTTGCGACCTACGATTATGAAGTATTACACCCACTGGATAGGTTGAGACAAGATTATAAAGTAGTATACTCACTGGAGAGGTTGATATTGGAGATTTAGAGAGTATTATACTCACTGGAGAGGTTGATACTCAGGATTATTTAAAGTATTATACTGACTGGAGACGTTGAGACTCAAGATTATAAAATATTATACTCACTGGAGAGATTGAAACTGGAGATTATGAAGCATTATACTCAATGGAGAGGTTGATACTCGAGATTATAGAGTGTTACACTCAACGGAGAGGTTGATGCATGTATACTCAGGAATATAAAGTGTTTTACTCACTTGAGAGGTTGAGACTGATGAGAACTCTATTCCCAACTATAAACAGTTTCCCGTTGTCTGGCTCTACCTCGTCATTCAATGCCACAATGTGGTCTGGACCGTCAGTCTGCTACAACAGATTTTTACAATCATGACAAAGGGAGAGAACCATGTTTTCAGTATGGAGAAAAGAAGATAACTGGGGTAGGTGAGCACAAGAAAGAAAATATGACAGTAAGCAAAAAAATATAAATTGAAACTTGCAGAAAAAGAAAGAAAATTGAACTAAACACTCACCCAGCTAAATCATATCTCAACCAAGAGTTGGGACTGTTTGCACTGGTATACGAGTTCAATGAGTGGTATAATATTATTCTCGGAGTGGTTTTGCATTTAGATATTGACAGTCAAGCTAAATATCCATAGCTGAGAAGTCAGAATATTGTTTTGACAGCTGATGTCACCTATGCCAAGATATTTTCTCTTGCGCTCAATGTTAATTTCTCGCATGTGCACTTTTTGTCATATGACTCAAAGCTACACCATGAAAACTGAATTGGACAACAGTGGAGAGGAATTCCCATTTTCAAAGTCTTTAGCACAATATTCCAAGGCCTGGAGTCTGACGTGTCATTTGGAAAGGTTTTCAAAGTAGTGTACCGATGTACCAATCTAATACAAGTTCACTCCAATATGTTTCTGGGATACAGTGGAATGTTGTAGAGCCTACATGGGTAGAAGCATTACAATATCATTCTCAACTCATTTTCTATCCGTTTTGTTTGCTTCTCAACGAATGCATTTATACCTTGCAAATGCATTTAATCATCCGTATTTTCTTTTATCTTTTATGAACTGAGTTTAGCGAAAGCGTTCACGAACACGTTTATGAATGCGTTCGGAACACGTTTAATGACGAAAACAGGTTCTGAAAATCAAAATATTTGTGACATCGTAAGCGTTTCATTTCCTATAATCTTGTGTAGTGCATTTACATTCATTTCCATTCATGTTTTGTAAGGTCAAACTAAATGAAAACATGAATTGCAGGCAAGCACCTAAAAGGTGCGTGGACCCCTCAGCCTGTTTTTTTTTAGTCAAGTAGGATCAGGGCTGCATTCCGAAAAACGTATGGGCACCCAAAACTCAAATGAAACAAAAAATGAAAGCGATAGATATAATAGACTTCGTTTTCACTTGAGTGGTGTGCTGGGATTACAGCATGCAAGAAAGTGTAGCTTTATCAGTGGCAATTTATGCATTGCACAAGTGTGATAAGTTTAATGGCATAGAAACACACCGATTGACACTCTCCTAATCACTCGGTTTAAATAATTTCCAAGGTACAGTAACATGTTTGGTGACAAAAATTGAAGCATTATGTTGTACCAGTTAAATGTGTGGACACAAATATGGTTGATGCAGAAGTTTTAGGATAAATCATATGATGTAAAATAGAATGATTTAACAGCAAAATTGAAGAAAAATGTTGTCCTTCATTTAAGGTGACGCGAAATTCAAACTACACTTCTGAAATAAATATGTTTTGTGCAAAAGCTTTAAGATAAATCAAATGATGTGGAGTAGAATGATTTAATAGCAAAATTGAAGAAAAATGTTGTCCTTCATTTAAGGCGACGCGAAATTCACACTAACAGGGGTTCGATACTGCAGGGATTCCCCTGCCAGTTATTTCATATTATACTTCTGAAATAAAATATGGTTTGTGCAAAAGCTTTCTGATAAATCGATGTACACCAGGGCAAAATTGAAGAAAAATGTTGTCCTTCATTTAAGGCGACATGAAATTCAAACCTAACAGGGGTTCGATACTGCGGGGACCCCCTCGCCGGTTATTTTCTCTTGTACTTGAGAAATAAAATAATGTCACCAACCCGTTAGTTATTACTATAAAAGGAAAAAAAAATTAGGTGATTCAGCATGTGTGTGAAAAAGCAATGTACACTGCAGTCTGAGAAGCTGTGAATAGGAAAGAAGTCCAAAACTTTAACATTTAGTGCCCCAGGGGTGGAGAAATCCCCCCAAGGGTAGTGCATAGGTTGAACAAGTGAAGCATCATGTAAGCTCTCAGAATATATGGGAATTGGGGAGTTCCATCCAATGGTAATCTTGAATGGCCCAGGCTTTCTTGTATCAGGGAACCTTCAAAAGTCACAATGAAACATGCAACCAAGGGTTCCCAATGGGCATAGATAACAGTGCAAAAAGCCAAGCCATCAATAAACAAAATAAAAAAAATAATTAAAATTCATGAAATCATCAGCCATCTGAAAATCTAATCATTTCATCCGTCAACATTCAGGAAGCTCTCACCAAAGTTTGGTCAGGCCTGACTTGATAGATCTGCAGATATTCAGCGGACAAGAACATGTTGATGGGCATAGATAACATTGCAAAAGCTGAGCCATCAATAAATAATAAAAAAAATAATTAAAAATCACGAAATCATCATAGCCATCTGAAAATCTAATCATTTCTTCAGTCAACATTCAGGAAGCTCTCACCAAAGTTTGGTCAGGCCCGCCTTCATAGATCTGCAGATATTCAGCGGACAAGAAAATGTTGACGGACGGATGGACGGACGTACGTACATGGCAACGACAAGACCCCACAGCCCTATGGGCTGAGGGGTAATAAGAGGACACTGAATACTTTTACCCCTGTATATTAACACCCGACTTCAACAACTCTCAATGTTGTGGTTGAATACAATTGACCAAAACAAAGCATATACAAAATACAAATGGATCCTCTTTAATTTAAATTCCACCCTCAGCAGTCTAAGTAGAAATGATCGCACCTCCAGATCTTGCGGAGTTCCACCTTTTTCTTTCTTCTTCTTGGCATCTTTTGTTTTAGAAGCCATCGTCTTTCCTGCCTCAGCCACCAGGGAAGCTAAAGAAACATTAGACTGAATTAACACAACATTGTGATGAGTTTATGGTACGAGCATGCAATTATCAGATGATCTTATACAGAATAATACAACTGTATTAAAACAAACTCTATTTGTTTCATGAATTTGCAGCATTGCATTTGCAACATATGATGACAATTGACATCGAACTGTTAACTTGTCAATGTTGAATCAAATATCAATTTCATAAAAATATGATTATCAAGGAATATCAGAATAGATAAATTCTATCCATGAGCTGCATTTATACATTGTTTGTAAAAAATACAGCAGAATGTAACTCAACACGAAGTTGATAAGCTTCGGATTGGCTTATCTTTTATATTCAGAATAAAACTGCATGAAAACCTAAAATAAAGGTTGTTATTTGACATAATCAGCCTCAAAATCTAGACTGCCATCAAGTTTTCTGAAATTCGGTAAAAGTAACATATGTTACAACAGGTACAGAATGGGGTATATTGGACCACAACAATGTCAACTTTTGACTAGCGCTCATGATAAAATGATCAACAAATAGAAATGGCATGGCATGCCGTTTATCTTTTCAACGACCACGGCAGAGTGCACTGTGTGGCTTGGTGATCAGCACTGGAACATGTGGTTGTGCAAGCTACGGCATGACTGATCATCGCTGAAGCAGAGACAATTTTTTTTCAAATTATTCGTGCTTATATTGTGTACACTGACCGTGGTGTTGTCAAATTTGAGAACTATGATGCCTTAACAGTCGTTGAGAGATGAACAATTTCTTCAATTTAGAGGCTGAATACATCTTGACAATCAATATATCAAATTTGTATTGATTATATTTATGATTAAAGTTGATATATACAACTCGAATGGATGTATATTCATTTTGTTTATATTATAGAATCGTTCTTAAAATTTAACTTAATTTCATTAAATGTATTTTCAACATTTATTTGACATGACTGTTAGTCTACTTCAAGCTTAAATAGTGTATAACATAAAGTTTTAGTATTGTTATTCAACAGTACATGATACAATGTAGTTGTTATGTCTACAGCGTACATGTATTATATTATGTATTATAAAATAATATAATTTTATAAATGATCAGAAAATACAACAGCATATAATTCAATTGTAAACAGTTTCCAAGATATACATTTTTTCGATGAACGATGGCAGTTGATCCTGAAATGTGTAGATCCTGTCTATTAAACATTGAACACCCTCCCTGCCCAACACCCCACTCCCATTCCACCCATCATTGACGTTCAACATCCTTCCTGTCCCCCACCCCACTCCGCCCATTCCCAACATTCAACACCCTACCAGTCCCCCACCTTACTTCCACTCCATCTATCCCCAACATTCAATCTAAGTTGACACGCTCCTCACACCGCCAAACAGTGCACGTTACAAATGTTGTCAACACACATTTACTGTGCATGTGAATCTAAGTTTTACAGGTACATCGACTATATGCCGGTTTGAACTGGGAAAAGAGGTAGGAAAGGTGTGGTGGGAGGGAAGGGGCAGGTAGGGGAGGAGACAAAGAGGAAGAAGGGATGGGTGGAAGTTCGAAGACAAGGCAGACATGATCAAATGCACAAATGGTGTACTTTCGGTAAACCTATGCATCAATCTTGACCTCACATGCTTCAAGCTAGTGAGACAGTGATGTGTGTGACAGACTAACAATGCATGGACATACATGATGACAATAAATAGGTCTATGTATACACTGGGTACAACTAAATATTATTGATTAATATTGATATAATCTATTATGCATATACATGTATATACACATGTCGACAGCATCAGAATTCCTTGTTGCTATTACATATGTGCCATAATTTTTATGCTGTATGTTCATTGAAAAGCTAAACCATTACCACAATCTGTATGTAGTTATCGAAAAGCTGACCTACTACCATAATCTGTATGCTTATTGAAAAGCTAACCATTTAATCATAATCTGTATGCCTATTGAAAAGCTTATCAATAGTACCATAATCTGTATGCTTATTGAAAAGCTAACCAATAGTACCATAATTTGTATGCTAATTGAAAAGTTATTCCCCATACCATAATGTGTATGCTTAATTGATGAAGAAATCATTACCCGATTCATCTGTATGCTTATCAAAAGCTATTCCAGTCTCTCGTTTTTATGGAGAGTGATCACTCTCCTTCTCTACCACTCACCTAACTTTTACACCAGGAGAGTTACTGATCACTCTTCTGGAAAATGCAAATGTATAGTTGAGTAATACTGACAAAAGCGATCACTCTCCTGGAAAATGTAAATGTATTGTTGAGTAAATACCGACAAAAGTGATCACATTCATGGGAAATGTAAATGTATTGTTGAGTAATACTGACAAAAGTGATCACTCTCCTGGAAAATGTAAATGTATTGTTGAGTAAATACCGACAAAAGTGATCACATTCATGGGAAATGTAAATGTATTGTTGAGTAAATACCGACAAAAGTGATCACCTTCCTGGAAAACGTAAATGTATTGTTGAGTAATACCGACAAAAGTGATCACTCTCCTGGAAAATGTAAATGTATTGTTGAGTAATACTGACAAAGTGATCACTCTCCTGGAAAATGTAAATGTATTGTTGAGTAAATACCGACAAAAGTGATCACATTCATGGGAAATGTAAATGTATTGTTGAGTAAATACCGACAAAAGTGATCACCTTCCTGGAAAACGTAAATGTATTGTTGAGTAATACCGACAAAAGTGATCACTCTCCTGGAAAATGTAAATGTATTGTTGGAGTACTGACAAAGTGATCACTCTCCTGGAAAAATGTAAATGTATTGTTGAGTAAATACCGACAAAAGTGATCACATTCATGGGAAATGTAAATGTATTGTTGAGTAAATACCGACAAAAGTGATCACCTTCCTGGAAAACGTAAATGTATTGTTGAGTAATACTGACAAAAGTGATCACTCTCCTGGAAAATGTAAATGTATTGTTGAGTAAATACCGACGAAAGTGATCACATTCCTGGGAAATGTAAATGTACTGAGTAAATACTGACAAAAGTGATCACTCTCCTGGAAATGTAAATGTATTGTTGAGTAAATACCGACAAAAGTGATCACATTCATGGGAAATGTAAATGTATTGTTGAGTAAATACCGACAAAAGTGATCACCTTCCTGGAAAACGTAAATGTATTGTTGAGTAATACTGACAAAAGTGATCACTCTCCTGGAAAATGTAAATGTATTGTTGAGTAAATACTGACAAAAGTGATCACTCTCCTGGAAAATGTAAATGTATTGTTGAGTAAATACTGACAAAAGTGATCACTCTCCCAGAAAATGTAAATGTATTGTTGAGTAAATACTGACAAAAGTGATCACTCTCCTGGAAAATGTAAATGTATTGTTGAGTAAATACTGACAAAAGTGATCACTCTCCTGGAAAATGTAAATGTATTGTTGAGTAAATACTGACAAAAGTGATCACTCTCCCAGAAAATGTAAATGTATTGTTGAGTAAATACTGACAAAAGTGATCACTCTCCTGGAAAACGTAAATGTATTGTTGAGTAAATACTGACAAAAGTGATCACTCTCCTGGAAAATGTAAATGTATTGTTGAGTAAATACTGACAAAAGTGATCACTCTCCTGGAAAATGTGAATGTATTGTTGAGTAAATACTGACAAAAGTGATCACTCTCCTGGAAAATGAAAAATGTATTGTTGAGTAAATACCGACAAAAGTGATCACATTCCTGGAAAATGAAAAATGTATTGACTATTGTTGAGTAATACTGACAAAAGTGAATCACTCTCTACAATCACAACAGAATCTAGGAGAATGAACACCAGCTCTTCCCAGTACCACATTCTGTATGCTTATCGAGAATCTAACCTATTCATTAGAAACCATTCTGTTGAAGCGCTAATTCATTAATTGTAATTAATCTGTATTTCTTATCGAAGGGTTAACTTTGTATTATGTATATGAAGGGTTAACACTGTCATATGTATTTCTTGAAGCATTAATGCTTTAATTTATGTCGTGTCGAAGCGCTATTACACATTCGTTCACTCATGCCACAAACCATAAACAATAACATGCCTGAAAACGATCACTGAAGGATATTTTCATGCATCTGGGGCCTAAAATGTTAATTAGGTCAGAGGTGTACATGTACGGTCAGCATCAGAGGTCTAACATTCCATGTTCTTAGAAAGATCAACTGTTTTTTGACGATCACAAAGACGGTAGGGGGTCAGTTGTATTGGATATTACTCTATACTCTACAAGGAATGGAAAGCAGGACGTACAACAAATTCGTCTTTAATGACTGTGGAAAGTGCTGAGAACCCCTCTGCCTGTATTTTAAATGAGTCCTGGTTAAAATACAATTGACCAACTTTGATCCAGTGACCTTAACAAAAATAGGTCATCCTCATTGATTTTCAATATGTGTCTGCTCTGTGGCCACAGGCAAAGCAGAAGTTTTAAAAATATTAAGCAAAATCTTCAAGACTAATTGTGTTCAAAAGAGAAGCTAAATGAGGGACAGACTGATTGACAACACCATAACACATGATGTCCTGTCAAACTGGACTTCTAATCAGATCATCAGGCCTGCAAGTGGCTGACAGTGAAAATATAGGAGGAAATTTGCCAAAATATACATGTACACTGTAGGAGAAATATAGGAATTTTCTTGATAAAATATAGAAAAATATTGGAAATAAATAAGTGTAAGACAGGTCACTACTAGTACTACATTTTATGTTCCAAACTTGGTAGATTTCTGGTGTTTAATCAAAAGTTTTTTATTTTTTCCATTGAATGCAGTCATAGTGGTGGTGATTGAGGATATCCGTTCTGCGGCTTGGTTGAACAAATAGAGACTAAAATTTTTCTGAAATGTATTTCCTCATCCCAATTTGACTCATTTTAGAGTAATGGTGAAAGTTTTCATAAGAAAAAGTCAAAATATAGGAGGTTTTTAAGAAAATATAGGATTGACTCAAAAATATAGGAAATATAGGAAGAATGTGGACAATTTCATTAGTCTGTGTCTTTGTGTCCGAAGTTTATAAAATACAGAGCAATGTGACAAACTAATGTCCGACACTTCTCAGCTATGTGCTCCGGAAGACTGATTGATCCCAGCATGCGATACCTGTTGCAATATAGTTGTGGTCTACTGAGGATTGGGTTGGAAAGGTTAACCTGGGGCTACATGTACAAATACTTCCAGGCAGGCATACGACAAGCATCCCCAGTATACATAATACATTAACCACACACATACAGTCACAGTCATGCTTCATATAAGGGGAGATAACTTTACCAGCGAAGATAGACAGTCGAGCTAGAATAAGCCAATGAGAGAACAGAAAATGATGGAGGACAAGAAATAAGACGAATTTATGCGAAATATGTTCCCAGAAAATATAACTATGAAATGACGAAAACAGGAAACCCTTGAACAGCACTCGATAAGAGTGATTTCATGATATTGTAACATCAAATTTCATAGAATACCATGTGAACGATAAATAAAATTCAGTAATTCTCATGACAAGTAATAGGGTTGCAATCAGTAAATTGAAACTTTTTTTAAAGGGGAACCACAATGGTCTAGATTCAACTTAATGAAGTCACAGATTTCTGAGTAAAATAAAATTCAGTCATTCTCATGACAAATCTGAGACTTTCAATAAAAAATAGTAACTGCTTTTTTTTTTAAAAGAGAATCACAATAGTCTAGGCTCACTGTAAAGAGAAGAAGTTCTCAAATCTTTAAGTAAAGTGTTGTTCACTGTTAGCACATGGGTGTCCCAAATCTCAGAATTAAAGGGGTGATTTTGCATTTGGGTTCCCCTTTAAATATATTTGGTAGATTTCTCCAACATATTACAATATATAAATGGACATACACATCATAAAAGTAAAGACAACAGATGAACACAACCTTTCAAACAGGCCTCTGGAATAGAGAACAGTTAAGATAAAACTGCAGAGAGAAATAGTGATGGAAAAGTGAATTCAAGAGAAAAACTGAACGATGTAATGAACAACGAAAAAATGAACAATGAAGAAGAGTGCATGACACATAGCTTGAAGGAAGTGAATAAAAGTAACAAACTGTGAATAAAACTGGGGAAAAGTTGATCAAAAGGGGAGGTAACTGGTGTTTATTGGACTTACCTCCGGAGCTACGTCCACCTGCGTTTGCGCCAGACGCAGTACCTATGTACGAGTAATGAGGTAAAACATGTCATAATGGAATGATGGTGAACAATATTCAACTTTCCGTAGGCCACTGAGTGAGTGGGCGAGTGAATATGATTTAACGTCGCTTTCAACACATATTTCTGTCATATCACACCGTTTGGGTCCCATTCCTTTTCACACCCGAAAACCCCACGGTTTAGGGTCCTATCAACACCCGAGACCGCACAGGTGAGGTCCTATTCCTTTTCACACCCGGTAACCCTATGGGTGCCCCAGTTAGTCGCCTCTTATGGATATCTCTCTGATGGGCTGAGGCCTATTCTTACCATGACCTGGAGTGTGCAAAACGACACCCCAGGTCAGTCCCCGAGAGTCCTCGGGCATAGGCTACTGAAAATGTGATGATAAATGGTTAAAGGTGAAATGCAAAGGTTTTTAAATTCTTCGTTTTACATTTAATATAGGTTGAATAATGATAGAAATACCAGTATAATCTACTTCACTTGGATTAATTTGAATTATCTTGTCTGCTAGAATCTTTTTAAAAGCTGGTACCCCTAGCCCAGCTGAATTCAGATTTGCAAAATGTCATCGCTTATCTTTCCTGGATTGTGACGTCACGTCAGACCAGCCGCCCGGAGACTGAACGTTACAAGTATTGACGACCGGCCAGGTGGTCTGATGTGACATCACAAACCAGCGTCAAACAAGGGTAGGTAATTATGCGGATTTCATTTCTGAAATCAGCCGGGCTTGAGACACCAACTTGGAAGCACTTTTCCAAAGTTACCAGGAGACAAAATACTTCAAATAAAATCAAATGAAGTAGTTGGACTGATATTTCAATCATTAAATGGCCCATGAAGAATATAAAAAGGAAAATATGAAAACCTTTGCATTTCACCTTTAATATCCCCTGAACAAGTCTTAGGTATGTCACCGAGGCAAATGTCATAGTAGAACTAATTAGCCACAGCAATATCATGAATATTCTTGCGGAAATCAGCGAACCCTATCTCCCCAAATGATAGTTGCTATGATGATGTATTCTGTATTAAAACAGAAATTAGTACATTTTTTTTTCTTAAAGAGGTAGTAGCGTGATTTTAATTGTTCGGGTAAACTGAACAACATAAATACTTGCAACATTTGCCAAAAGGTTTTCAAGTCATGAAGTCTTGTATTTCTTTTAAGGGCCAATATTGTCAGACTCTTCAATTCGGTCTAGTGAACAACATGAAAATGGGAAGTGACTGAGATGACGTCGGATAACGTGACCAGGTGTCCATGACATCATGTTAGAAGCCATCACAGTGTAATAAATGTTCTACGATCGAGTATGATGTTGCAAAGCATCATGCCTGGAATGCCAATGCGCATTTTGTGACGTCATCTCAGGCACTGTCCGAGCCAAGTGCAGGTGCTGTCATGTTTTTCAGAGAATGTCAGAAGTGTGATTTCACTGCCCGTGATCTGGTGATATTAAAAAATGAGGTCACAGAAAATCGCTCACCATAGTTGATCTCAACTACTAAATAACTTTTATCGAAATATGTTATTTGCTGAATATTTTTCAAATGACGCTACTACCTCTTTAAGGGGGGGGGGGGGATATGATGAGAATGTTCTTTTCACACAGGCTGGCTAATAGAGGTGATTATACAGACACAGTTGACGGGGGGAAAAAGAGGCGGAAGAGCAGAAGTGTGGGGGGGGGGGAGGGATGTCAATGCTGAAAATAATATTTAAATAAATAAAACATCTTGCTCCCTATTTTGGGCGTATCTTTAATTTGGACACAACGCTAAATATTAATTACTATCATTAAGTTCCTAGCATATCAATTTTACCTACACCTGTATACTGGCTTAGTTCAGTTGAATATCTTATTACTAAGAAAACATTGTAGCAGTACCACTGCCCATCAAACAGTTAACCAAGGCCCTGGATTACATGAATGCATATTCCCACAAATTACAGTAATCACACATATCAAGGGGAATAACTCTTGTTATGGGTATGAACACTGGTATTTCCTGGATTTCAACTTCTTCTTTATTAAACACGACGTTTTGCTAAGTCTGCTCTCAGCATTCTCAAGTGTATAAATGTGCAGTCAACTAAATGTACAATTAATGTCCAGGAATTCCCAGTGTTCATACTTGTACTACTATTATATGTCAAAACCGAATGACACTTCACAATGTCATTCAAAATTTGTTTCTTGTCATGGGCGTTTAAAAAATCACACTAAGGCCCATTACTTTGTATTATCTGGCTTGGTCATACTCCCCAAGCCTTCCCGATGCTGTCATGCTCGACATGCATGCAGGAGATAATTTCAAATAAAATATTTCGATACCATTTCTCTCAACTCAGCCTCTCAGCAAATCAAAAAGGACTAAAACTGAGTGGCAACCTGTCATTCAGGTTATCTAAAGGTTACCACCTCTAGAAATCCATTTTAGGCCATTGTCACTTAATTGTTTAGCATGACCTTGATTTTTCAAATACTCATGCTAGATGCTGTAATCATTTTTTATTAATTATTAAATTGCAAACAAATTGCATACGAATATGAAGAAAACACAGGAAGGAAGCAATTGTATCATGGACTGAGATCCAGCCTGGACAAATAAATATATCCCATTCACTTAGGTTTGATAAACTAAGGGTCATAACTCTTGAAAATATAAAAGCAGAGAAACTTCACGCTGCACAACTATGGGGCATTGACCACATATCATGCAAATTTCATACTTGTCCATACAATATTAACCAAGATCCAGCCCGAACAAGTCCCAATTCACAGAGATTTCAGGAACAAAGGGCCATAACTCTTGAAAATATAAGTGAAACGGGGAGAAACTTTATGCTGCACAACTGTGGGGTACTGATCACATATCATGCGAATTTCATACTTGTCCATACAATATTAACCAAGATCCAGCCCGGACAAGTCCCATGCACAAAGATTTCAGAAAAAGGGCCATAACTCTTGAAAATTTTATCGGAACTCGAAAAAAACCTCAACGCTGCACAACTACGAGGCACTGGCCACATTCCATGGAAGTTTTAGCCCTGTCCATCAAATATTAACCGAGATATTGTGCGGACACGAAATTCGTCCGGACAGACAGACGGACGGACAAAGCGATTGCTATATACTCCCCTCTAATTAGAGGGGGGCATAATGATTAAGTTTTACTCATGAAAATGTAAATCCCTCATCTATTTTAAGTATTTGTCCTCAAAATATAGATGAGGTCTGGTGATCATGGTGATGCTGAACAACCAATCAAGTAACAATGGCCTTATTATTCATATCATTATCATGATAGTACACTTACAAAGGTACCACAGTTACACTTTAAGCACGCTTCCATGCTGAAAACAGCGCAGTTGAGAACTTTCTCCAATTTTGAGGCTGATTACATGTACATCTTTAATCCTTTTTGTTTGATGAATCATGTACCACCACGGTACCAAACATTCCAGTAACATAGAACACTCTCAGCGACTCCAGATTGGACAGTATTTAGCTGCATGCCGATCAATGCCAGAGAGAACATGCTGAAGAAAACATAAGCCCATTTGATAGCAGCAAGCCAGTCTCATTGCACAGGAGAGTGATCACATTTTATCGGCATATCGGTCATGTAAGACGAGGTGATGTGAAATTACAGGATTTCCAATTGCGGCAAACGGGCAAGTCGTTGGCCATTGTTTCATTTGCTACATGTAACATGTCAAGTCACGTTGAAAAGCAGTACTCCTCTCACATGAACGATATTCCTATTTATCACTCTCTCCCCGAAACTGAAAATGCAATGGAGTGTGCGATCACTCTAGCATTCCTCACGTAAAAGAAAACCCCAGAGAGTGATCAATGTTCAGCTCTCAAAGATGTTACAAACGCAAGAAGCTGGATATCGAAGAGTGGAAATCGAAGAAGGGAACCAAGTTACACTCGGATAGTCATAGCATGAAAGTCCTATTTATTGCCAGATGTGGAATGCCAGAAAATCGGATTCACGATGCAATAAGGTCGATGAAATAATTGATCACTTCAACGCAAGATTTTCAGAAGCAAAATCCAAACAAATATCCTGCCTCTATTCAGTTCCACTTGTTTAAAATTGTGTACAGCCCCCCACTTGCACAAAATTTTGAGTTAATGCTTTAACAATAGAGCTAGACCAATGGGCGAGTGCTTTGAGCTGTGGTTCACAGCAGTTGGTTCATCCACTGTCTTTCTTATGTCTAAGACTAGGAAATATATTTAATCAATACAGGGCTCGAAATTCCCACAAGCCCGGTAGCCCGTGGCTGGTGAATTTAGAACTTGGCGGGCTGAATTTAATTCTAGAACTAGCTAACCAGCCCAAATCCAAGAATTTTAGCTTTGTTTGATGAAATCTACGAGCCCGGTGGTCTAACAAAGTTTTATAGTAAATGCATGCCCTGCAATGATACCTAGACTATTTTCGATTTCCCAAAAGATGCCAAAATTATCATAAATGTAAAGCATAATGGACTTTTCTTGGAATAAAAGGAAAATTTGATCTAGTATATTTATCATATTTACCAATAGTTAAAAAACCTGCTCCATGCTAAAGAGATACCCTATTCTTCTAATTATTCAGACAGCAAAACTTAACTATATTTGCAGTTCTTGGGATAAATAACATATCCATGCCACAGTGTTTAGCCTCAGTTGACATAAAAATGGATTTTTTCTGCTTCTAATTCTAAATATACTGTTCTAAAAATTAGAAGAAATAGGGTGAGCGAGTGGACGAATGAATGACACGACACGACACGACACGGCTCAATGCATCTGATGGTGCAACTCTATTCCTACGAAGTAGGCTACAGATCGCAAATTGTCCGGTAATGAGTGAGTGAGTCAGTCCATCCGAATCCTTTCGTCGGCAAAATAAGGAGAACCATTGACATTAGAACCTTGATTTTTGGCATGAACGTGCATTAGGGCATTGTTACCAGCAAGTTCTGATCTGAAATAATTCTGATTAAAATTAGATTGATAATTAACACTTCCGCATATTGTTATATATATGTAAGCTGTAGCCTGTAACGTGTATCCTGTTTCACATCCAAATATGTCATCATTGCCAAGAAAACTGTGGTCCGTTTTGCTCCAGCGTTTTATCGCATTTAATGAGTAGGCCTATCAGTTACTCTCCGGCTAAAAATACCCTACTGCATATACCCTCAAAAATTCAGCGCTGTTTGCACAACGAAGCTGAGGTGGTTTAACGTTTATCATAAAGAAAATCACCGATCAACTGCCATAGAATATAATGTGAAACAAGGAAACCGGAATAGTACATTCATCAGATTGCCGATACCCAAAATGTGTTGTCTCATATATATAGATAACAACGTGATGTAGAGACGCTATTTATTCGTCTTTGTACCCGCTATGCTCAGGAGAATCACATAGAATCATTATTATCTTGTGCACAGGTGTTGGTCTCGAGTTGAATTACCGTAAACTACATAAATGCTACCTTTCTATACTATAGTACTATATATAAAAATTTGGTGTATTGTTGGGAAAATAATGTGATTTAAAAAGTTGTTTTGATCCTGGACAAGGGCACTAAAAACCACTAAAGAGATGTAGATGTATTTTCACACGTAAAGCTTGAAATCTAGTAAACCTATATTATTCAATCTGTTTCGTTATTTATTTTGGAATGAAGGCGCATTAGGAAACTGTTACCAACAAGTTCTGAGCTGACCTATTTTTGATGGAAATTTCTGGTGATTTTTGATGAAAATCAGTGGCGATTCTGATTTGGGCGGTGCCCATCTTAATATAGGCAGGATTTCAACTGGGGGTGGAGATTTCCAAGAGTTCAGGTCGCGTTCGAGTCCTAATGCCTACTGTACTTCGTAGGTCCTGTGACGTTAGTCACACTGCTCATGTTGTTAAAGGATGAACTCGAATTTTGTGCAAGTTGGGGAATGAGTTGCTATATGTTGGCAAAAACGAAGTGTCAAAGTGTTACATTTAATTGATTTGAAAGGTGGTCTGATAGAGACCGACCTTACCAATTGTAGTGACCGATACATTACCAGATTGCCTCACCCAGGAGCTTCTTGAAATTAGGGGGTAGGAACAGCATACATGTATATGCCAGTTATCTAAATGGCCCAGTTTAGTGTTCTGATCAGCATTCGGAATTCAGAGTTCAAATTGGAATGGCATATCCCTCTGTGCTATTGTATGGCATGCTGTATGCCATCCTCTCTCTGCCGAGTTTCAAATTGTATGACAGGGAGTTCCTAGGAGTTCCAACTCGGTCAAAATCTGTTTGGAACGCCTTATACAAGTTCCTAGCATGCCTCAATTTCAAGAAGCTACTCACTGGGTGCGTAGCAATTGACCACAACTAAATATCCTTGCTGAATAGACTCATTCCATCAGAAGGAAAGGCTTCAATAATACATTGTTTCCTTTGAAACTTATTGATGTAGGCAGACTGGTATTACAAATTTTGGTGTATGTATATAACCGGTACAAGAAAAAGGGAAGCCTTGAAATAAAAGAAAGAAATAACCTCTCGAACTCCTGGATTCTGCTGAACAAGAGAAAGGGTTTTTGTTTTTTAATTAGAGTGCAAAATTCAAACAATGTTACCACACTATTGCCATGGTTATTGTGAAAACACAGGCATGTATCTATTATTTATTTGTTTTGCCGTCGACAGAGATTTCAGACCAACCGTTCAATCATAAGTCACCGGTCAATCTCAAGTGTCTCCCACCACACACCATAGTGCTGAATATATCTGTATAATTAATAGATACATGCCTGGTGCGCAGTCAGTAAACAAAACATGAATGTATACGTTAACACACGACACACTGTGATATTTACGTGCAGAGGTTACGGCCACCAGTTTAAATAATGCACACGTGGTCCAGGGCCCATCTGAGTTCGGAAGCGTGGCTCACTCATACTTGTATATCCGTATCAGAGGACTGCACGGATAATGCTGATGCCGACATGCGACTTAAGATTTGAATGACTGCAGAAGTCATAGGCAGTCACTGAATTATGCATGCTTAGGTCATGATATGCACGCCGATGAAACTGGCTAGATTGGATGGGCCCCAGAACATGTATAAACAAATTATTAACGTATTACGACACTGCATAATCATCAGCAAGAAGTGACCATCATGTGTGATAGAACATTCAGAAATTCACGACTAACAAATAGGTGAGATTAATACTAATGGATGTACTCAAATATTGTTCCCATATGGGACTGTAAATGTCTGAATGTTCAACACAAGAAATCACTTTTTGCATCAGCATGGATAAGGTGCATTCCATTTGTTGTCCATATTGTCTCTGGTATCAGATAGGGGTCCTATGGGCATGGTAGAAAACGTTCAACAAGATTAATTTATAACTGAGTGAGACCTGTCCAAAGTGATTATTGTCCATTCTAGAATATGGGGATCTGACTCAGAATTTGGATACACCAATTGCTGAGACCAATGACAATAGACTTAGAACTCCAGAAACATTGTGATTGGCCAGATGTATTTCCAATTTCCTCAAGCAGCCAATGAAATTTGCCATTTTTATTTTGTTGAAATACAAATCAACCAATTGGCAGGAAGATGTCTCATGAAAAATCAATTATGCTCGGAGACATGCTCGCACTACCAGAGAACCGCAATGCCTCAAGCTCACCATAAATGCATTTGTAGTATGCCATACATTAGTTATGTGATCTTGTTCATAACAGCCAATGGCAATGCAGTTTGTATCTCTGATCGGCAACACACAACATTGACGTAATGAAGTCACGTGCTAGCCTTCCAAAGTTCTACATGATGCAGCAAGTGTGATTCAACATCTAGCAAGGGCCGACAATACTCATCCGGGGGTCCTTTTCAGTGACAGCATCTATCGGAGAGTTAGCATGAGGTAACGCTGTCAGCTCAGCCACAATAGCTGGAATATAGTCTATGGTACACTGGAGTTCCCGAAATGACCTCTCCAGAAAATCTGATTGCCTAAATTAGCTCATACCATTAGTATAAGGCAATACAGCTGTGTCACCTGGTTCAGTTTCTGAACATACAAATTGACCAATCAGCTAACAGGAAGATGTCCCATGATGCACTGAAGGATTTGGAATGATTTATTCAAATCTGATTGGCTGAATGTTCTTCTATCAGCCAATTGAATTTGTCACTTCATTTTTTTTTAATTCAAATGGACCAATCAGTTGTCTCGCAGCCTGAAGATGCATGGTTGGAGGATGTTCTACAAATCTACCAATCAGCTGCCCCGATGCAATGGAGTTTGTCATGCAGTTCACTCAGTGTCGCGTTAAACAGATTGGTCAATTTTGTACTGCTAATGAGTGGCAGTTTCATGAGAAATCACCTGTGGAAAATAGGATAGAGAGAAATTTCCCAGGATTCTCTAGTTGACGTCAATCACGACGACAATGGAATGCACCGGAGACCTACATGTAGATAGGGTGATATTCACCAACATGAAGATGTACAATCCAGTAAAATACAGATCAAACATCAAGTTTTTTTTCTCCAAATTCAAGCAATCCTTTCAATGAAGATGCTTATAATGAAGATCAAAATAAATTAAATGAATTATTAGAGAATTTACCGTATGTGTTCATATGGAAAGGACCTGGTGAGGTTTAATGATATTTTGGCCCCCAAGAGGTACGGTTTGGAGTGCCAAAATGGAATATTACATACGAAAGAATTTTTTCAGTTAGCGCAAAGTATATTATCTTGTCTTATAATCTGAGCGTTTTGTAGGCCCTGGGTCTTATAGTTTTTTTTAATAACAGCATCTTGAAGTAGTGGATTTGCGCAAAATCTTCTATTTTGAGGTGAAAACAGCATGCTTTTCTCTCCGTTAACATATGAAGCCAGTCGAGAACCAAATAAACTTAACCCCGAATTATTGACCCTGCCAATAAATAAGGACTGGCTTCATGTGTTTACGGAGAGAAAAGTGTTCTGTTTTCGCCTCAAAATAGATGATTTTGCACAAATCAACTACTTCAAGATGCTGTTCTTGAAAACCAAAAGACCTAGGGCCTATAAAATACTCAGATCATAAAACAACATAATATACTTTATGCTAACTGAAAAATTTCTTTCATACGTGATATTTTATTTTGACACTCCAAACCGCACCTCATGTGGGCCAAAATCTCATCAAATCTAGCCAGGTCCTTTATATCATCCTCCATAGAAATTTCTTTTACATTAAGTTTTGTTGAACTTCAGTCCATTAAATCAAAAGCAAATCCTCTTCTACAAGAATACCTTCAACAGATTCTCTCAGTCCTATTTTGCTGGATTGATTCACATTCTGCCTACAAGTACAAGTATGATGTCTAAGGACTGCGTCACAGTGCAAGAAGTATGAAGACTCCACATACTTAACCATCAACTCACCTCCTTTCTTTGTCCCCGCTTTGTCATCCTTCTCCCCTTTCTTTCCTTTCGTTTCTTCCTTCGCATCTTTACCCGGTTTACCGTCAGGCTGATGAAAAAAGAAGATGACTATTTCACTGAGAGATTTTCTCATGGCAATTGTTCACCTCTGACTGTCAGATACACCCTCTGATTGCAATGGGGTGAGAACATGCTGCGCAGCATTTCGGCCAATCAGCATCATCCATTACTAAAGTTGACTCAGAAGATCAGGATGTTGTATCATGTGCTGAGCATCTAACTTGTTTCATCTTATACAGTGAAACCTGTGTAATTTGGTTTATCAAGGTTATACATACATTAAATTGAAGTACTGGGATACAAGATAATGTATTTAGAGGTTGAATGGTTTACCCATGTGTCAGTATTCAGAGGTTTCACTGTATAAGATTTTCTCGCTACATTTCCCATCCATCTCTCATGTCTCCTGTATCAGTCATTATCCCTCTTCAGATAAAATCGTCAAATGAAAACAAGCGATGACGGTCACATGGTCACCCGATATTTGTCCATCCACCACCGTTGATTGTTATTCAGGATGAGTAATTAGGTTATCTCCCTTTACACTAGCGCCTGTCTCAAAGTACTCACGTCGGCTGCTTCACATCGACTACTCTTCGGGCTTCATTTTGACAAGTATTTGTAATAAAGGTGAGCTTCAGCAGCTGTACTGCTAAATCAGATAGCATTCATTTTGTGAACAGCTCGTATATCATAATCAGCGATGATGAACACTAATGAATATTGCAAATGTGTGGCTTCACATATAGTGTTGTGGGGTTTTTTTTCGTGAGCAACAACAACATAGGGTCAAAGATGGTCACAAGAAGTCCTTTTTTCACAGAATTTGCCAAAGGACTTTAGCGCACTCAGAAAGGGTCTTCAGCGGGATAAATTTGTTACACGGTTTGTCAGTGACCCAATACAGAAATATATGGGGTCAGTAAAATTTATATTGGACTCGGCTGACGACACCTCGCCCAATATAAATTTTACTGACCCGATATATTTCTGTATAGGGTCACTGACAAACCATGTAACTAATAATATTGATAAATGCCACTTGTGTGCTGCATTTTTCCGTGCAATGCAGTCAGAGGGTTTTACACAGACAGTTTAGGAGGTCACAAGCTCTGACAATGCACGGGCAAAAATACCCTACTTATTTAAGGTAATGCCCAAAAATTTTCTTGAAATAAGATAATTTTACTCAAAATAAGTTAAATTTTAAGAACAATTTTAACATTTTTTTCTTGTTTAAATACAATTTGGAGTGGGGTAAGTATATTTTACTTAAACAAGAAAAAAATTAAGAATTTTTCTTAAAACAAGATTTTTTTAAGAAAAATTCTTATTTTTTTCTTGTTTAAGTAAAATATACTTACCCCACTCCAAATTGTATTTAAACAAGAAAAAAATGTTAAAATTTTTCTTAAAATTTAACTTATTTTGAGTAAAATTATCTTATTTCGAGAAAATTTTAGGGCATTATCTTAAATAAGTAGGGTATTTTGGCGGTGTGGGAGAATGGGATAATGAGAGGAGGCGAGCTAGGTCGACTAGAGAATTGGTAAGAGCAAAGGACGTGGTAGATAAGACAGTGAGGTGGGTCTGTGAACTAAAGTGGGGTGAAAGGAAAGAAGCGGCTTTTGAGGTAGGGAAGAGGTGGAGGGAGGGGTGAGCAGGGCTATGGGAAGAAAATGAACGAGAGAGGAAAATTGACAGGGAAGAGAGAGGAAAATGGACAGGGAAGAGAGAGGAAAATGGACAGGGAGGAAAATAGACAGGGATGCGAGAGGAAAATGGACAGGGAAGAGAGGAAAATGGACAGGGAAGAGGAGAGGAAATTGGACAGGGAAGAGATAGAAAAATGGACAGGGAAGAGAGGAAAATGGACAGGGAAGAAAGAGAAAAATGGACAGGGAAGAGAGAGAAAAATGGACAGGGAAAACAGAGGAAAATGGACAGGCATGCGAGAGGAAAATGGACAGGGAAGAGAGAAAAATGGACAGGGAAGAGATAGGAAACTGGACATGGAAAATGAGAGGAAGAAGGACAGGGAAGAAGAAAGGAAAATGGACAGAGAAGAGAGAGGAAAATAGACAGGGAAGATAGAGGAAAATGAACATGGAAGAGAGGGAAAAATGGAAGGAAGGTGGGACAGGAAGTGGGGGAAGATGGGGTGGATAAAAGGGAAGGAGAGGCAGGAAGGAATGAGTAGTGGTGCACAAAAGGAGTGGGTGCATGGATGAGAAGGAGAGATGCTGTGGAAGAAGGAGTTGGGTGGATCGAAGTATGGGCAGGTGGAAGAGATGGAGGGAAGAGGAGATGGAAGGAGGCAGTGTGAAGACAAAGGGAGGATGTGGGGTAAGGAAAAAGAGGTGGACAGGAAAGGTTGGTGGTGGAAGGAAGGAAGGGGGTGAGTTAGGACGAAAGGCCAAGGTGTGGGGGGGGGGGTATAGATGAAGAGACTAAGGGAAGGGAAAGGGGAACATGTAAAGGAAGGGGTGGAAGGAAGAGGGGATTGAGGGTGGAAAGAAATAGAGATTGGGGGTAGAAACAAGTAGGTGTGAGGTGGTGGGGTGGGCGGGGGTGTGTAGAGAAGGGATAAATTCCAGACAGAGAGGTAGAGAATATTGATGGACCTCATCACAATTTCAATTAATTACAGAATCAATTGACTTTTAACATTAGAAGAATTAAATAACAGTGCCAATGTGCAATGAACATGATTAAGGACAACATTTGTTAATTATAACTCAACAATAATCGTGGTAATAACGAAACAATGAAATGAAATAAAACAGAAAAATGTTGAGAAATACCTTCTTCTTTGTGGATGATTTATCTCTCCGTGATTTGTCCATATTCGTGTGGCTACGCACACTACCCGGGCGGTCACGCGATTCCGCCCTACGACTGGACGTCGGCTGAAGTAAGAGGGGGTGGGTGAGAGGACAGAGAAATAGCAAGAGGATTCCAGAGCTACATGGTCTGTATGATTCTTCTGTTTGAGGTTATGGTTTATGGTGTGTAACATTGTCATTATGTCCAAGCTATCACACTCCAGATAGCTTTTGCTAATATTAAGGAGCCCTATTTTCACACTACAGTGAAACTTTGTGCAGCTCCTCAACTCAATTAGGGCAACTTTATTCCAAAATATCAGGATAATTTTGCAGGGTGGTGTTCTGTGTCATGGAACTAATAGAATATGCTGGCCCAACATGCTCAAGGCAAGGACATGCAAACCCTCAATAGGACATTGCTGTCACAGTGAAACTGAGTGAGAATGGCCCATGGGTGTACAAGAATATGACCGGTGATCAGTCAAGTTTTATACAGGTGCTACGTGGATGACCGGTCATAATCTTTGAAAGCTGGTAAGAAGGAAAGACTTCTTGCTTGTGTGCTTGATCCATGCTTGTGTGCTTAATCCATGCTTGTGTGTTTGATCCATGTTTGATCCATGTTTGTGTGCTTGATCCAGGCTTGTGTGTTTGATCCGTGTTTGATTCATGTTTGTGTGATTGATTTAGGCGTGTGTGCTTGATCCATACTTGTGTGTTTGATCTATGTTTGTATGCTAGATCCATGTTTGTGTGTTTGGTCCATGCTTGTGTACTTGATCTATACTTGTGTGCTTGATCCCTGCTTGTGTGCTTGATCCATGCTTGTGATCTCGATCTATGCTTGTGCGCTTGATATATGCTTGTGTGCTTGATCCAGGCTTGTGTGCTCGATCTATGCTTGTGCGCTTGATATATGCTTGTGTGCTTGATCCATGCTTGTGTGCTCGATCTATGCTTGTGTGCTTGATCCAGGCTTGTGCATGTTAAATTTAACTTCTTTCCATGCAAAATGAAATTACCCATGTCACAAAGGCAATGGCGTTATCTAGAGAGAATGACCAGCGTCAGTGAAATTAGGCCAAATGTCTCATCTTAAAGATGTAATCAGCCTCAAATCTGGGCTGGAATCGATGTCTCTCAAACTCAGCGAAAGTGACTTATGTTACAAGAGGTACAAAATGAAACACATTTGACCACAAAAAACTAAACTTGTTTCTACCATTCACGAGAAAATAGAAGGAATTGATCTTTAAAAATAAATGGCATGGCATGCCGTTTATTTTTCCTCGGCCTTGTCCACAAGTATGGTGCATTCCAGCAACGTATGCTATGCGACATTACCGAACCTTAGGCACGAGCCTTGTCGTTATTCCATGGCTGCAGCTGTGCAGCATTCAAATTCGTGAGCGTCGCTACGTTACTCATCCGTCACGCGTACAACACACACTCAATGGCGAGACAGAAAATCCGTCGAAGCAGGCAGAGTTACAAGAGTCTCTGACAAGATATTCTTGCATTCGTTGTATATGACTATCCCACTATCATCAAATATAATACATATGATGCTTCGGTAATCTTCCGTGCTGAAAAAACGCACAGGGGAGAGTTTACAAAATCCATCCATTTTGAGGCTGATTACATCTTTAACCTTCAAACTACTAAGATAATGTCGATTTTGACAAGGGTCAGGTTAAGGAAGTTCAAAATGATGGAAGATAGGGACGGTACCAGAGTAGTGGTTGGTATTGACAGGTTTTTTAAGATTATTCAGTTTATCAACATATGGCAGGTGACAGCATAGTCCACCTTCGCTACCAGGCCCCCCCATCTCCCTCCTTCGGCTTTGATGAACGTATAAACTCATTGATGATGTGTACTCTGTCAGCCATGTTATGTTTTTGATACAGGCTGTGAAAATGTGTGCTTGACCAGTTGACCATGGTCAGTGCAAGGTAGATCATGGTGCTCATTTTACCAAGTTTATATTTTAATGTTTGTTTCATTCATATCAAGAATGTAGTTTAGAAACAATGCATGATGGGATATCTTCCAGTTTTGATTGGTTATTTCAAATTTTCAAACAGAAATTCAGGGATTTCATTGGCCTGCGGTGAAAATTGTTTGCGAGTTTCTATAGGTTTGCCATAACATGGTTAATATGGTGTTCTACTTTCATATGTTTCTATTCATCTATGCATATAATAATATGTTAATATATCTGGATTGTTTCTGGGTTTTAGCAGATTGCTTGGAACTGACCAGCATCACTGGTACTGCTTGGGTATTTAACACAGATGTTGTATATCGCTACTGAAACTTGGCATGCTTTAATCACCGTGACTGTGCCCCAGGGAATGTCATCACGGGCTTGCTTATATTCACTTTGCTCAATCCCGGATTTGCACTATAATCCAAGTTAATCCTCAGACAATACTACCTTGCCCCAACAGCAGCGACAGGTTCATTGACAAGTGCGTCACCATAAGAAGTGAGTGAGTGAGTAGGAATTAACGTTGTTTTTAACATTTTTCCAGTAATATCTCGACCAGTCATATCACGACAGTGCCTGCATGTGCCAAAACAGGACAGTGTCCATAGTTCCTATTATCCTGGACATTGATCAGCCCAGTCAGTACAGCACCCGGTCACCCATCCAAGTATTGATCGAGCTCAACGTTGCTTAACTTTGGTGATCTGACGAGATAGCTGAGGTAATTTTGCTAAATGTGGATCAATTTATTGTACGATTCCAAAGGAGCACCATTATACTTACATTTACAATAATTTGGCAACTTCAGGTTGAAAATAGTCCTGTTAAAAATATTTCTTAAGTTAAAGAGATAGAAAAGTGACCCAATTAACAAATCAGAACTCATGCAATAAACCAGGCATCCATGCCCCACCCGCTGCTATTGGGCAAGGTATATGTAGTATTGTCTAAGGATTAACATGAATTATAATGCAACCTTGGGATTAAGGCTATGTCAGACATGTCCGAGGGCTGGTAGTTTATTGATACTTCATCTTCATCTCAATCATAATGTGGTACCAATGGGGGACTTGCAGAATACAGCTGTCCAATCAGATTCTGTGATTGTCACTTCCTGTTTCTCAATTTTGTTTGGGCTAACCAATCATCTACAAGAACTAGCACTTCCAGATTTATCTTCTGGTCCTATTATGCAAGTCTCTCATTACCTGCATTATTTCTGGGCACGATTAGGAAAATCTTCTCTATCGTCTGAACTTACGAAAGATTCACACAAAAATCGTGTCTGGGTTAATACAGTAACAATGTGGTCTGTGAAAACTTGTGCATTCATACAATGACACAGTTACCTCCCTTGATAAACTCACATAAATGTGAATCACATCAAGGGAGATAACTGTGGCATCAGGCTTTCAAAATTATTACTCCAACAAGTGCAACATACACAACGAAAGTGATATTATTTATTGTTTGTGAATTGTGAGGCCCGAAATAAACATGTACGAATAGATTAACCTGCATATTAAAGGCTAACAGCAAGCACGACATGTAAAAACAATTCGATTACTCGAATTCACAATTCATCAATTACAAGGCCCAGCATTCTGTAATATTACGTGTTCATTAAGACAGAAGACAAATTCCAACAATATGTATTCTTCAAATCTAGACAGAATGTTCCATTATTTCAGATTTTTAACATGAGGGATGTGCTTGAATAAGTTGCTCTCTTATTTAGGAAATATCTTGTAGCAATGAAATAAACATTCAACACCAGGATCAAAATTGCTGAGATGAACCATTTTAAATATGTAAAAAATATGTAGGAATCAAAGTCTGCCTTCATGTCTGATTCTAGACAAGAGGTTAATCTTGTATTGAGAAACTTAGTATCTTCACAAAAAACACTGTTCCATGTACCATCATGAGCCTGGTCCAGCTCGTGAATTGTATGTTCATAATCATCAAATCTGTCCACTCACCGATTTCAGTCTCTCCGGTGATCCGGAATCAGATTTCAGTTTGCGTCGTTCCACAATTTCCTCATGTGTGAGAGCAAAACGATGCAGCACCTTGAAGGTAGCAAAAACAGTTTGTAGAAATAAATTTTAACTACAAAACATCAACATCCTCATTCAAAAGGACATGTAGATCACCAATTGTACAGAAAATCGCTAAGACAATCTCTGATAAGTCTGTGCTATGGTACTGGACAGAAATGACTTAACCTTGAATGCGTCAAGAGAACAAAAGTGTGCGCGTTTTGGTCGCGACTGAAGAAAAACACTATCGAGTATTAATTTAACAGGCACAGACTGCAATGTTCACCAAAGCATCAGAGCACATCTGCATGCCCCGTGTCTGTATTAGAAAATGCATGACAGGTTTTTTTTCTCACGATAGCGTTTTTCCTCAACATGACTTTTATGCACAGTGGCATAGTAGTCGCTTAATAGGAGTCATGTGGTTGTTCTCCGCTGGTTTTCAGCGCAGCATTATTTTAACCGTGATATGCACACGAGGGAATCGCATTCATGGTTAACTTATTTCTGCCCTATACTGTATAAGCACAAGACTAGAATTGTGTCAAAATCCGTTATTATAATAGGCTCTACAATGCTCCACAGGATCGACATATATTGGAGTGAACTTGTATTTGATTGGTGGTATTTATCGAACACATAATTGGTCCATACTGGCATGGAAAGAAAACCTTGTATTCGCTGTCTGTGACTGTACATAGCTGAATCCTGTAGCATGCATCCTGTGAAACCTCTGTGTATTTACAAGCTGCATCAAGCAGTTAACAGCACAAACAGCAGCAATATCAAGACGAGGTTGGCTTTTTCGGGATGAATATAGAACATGTAGAAAGACCGAAATTATGAAGGCGAAATTAATGCATTTTTCCCACAAATATGCTTAATTCTATCAAATTTTTTCTACATTTTCATGCTCTTTCAGAACATAAATCAAAACCAGGGTTCAAACACTTACAGCAGGAAAAAATTCCAGGAGTTTTCCAGGACTTTCCAGGTCAATAATTTTAATTTTCCAGGAGTCTGTAGTACAATAACTAGCAACAAAGATGAGCAACTTAACGAAGTTCAGGAACAAATTTTTGCACAGCAACGCATGGCATCCGATCTCTGGTTCTCCCAGAAGACGAAAGTGTAGTTCTTCCAAAAGTTTCCAGGAGTTTTAACTTTATTTTTAAGCATTTTGAAGGACTTTCAAGGAGCAAATAAAATCCAGGAGTTTTAAGAACTTTCCAGGAAGTGTATGAACCATGCAAAATCAAATGTCAACTTCCAGCAAATGAAATATGAAACAAGTTTTCAGGGATGGAGTAAAGGGTTGGTTGGTTGGTTGTTTGAAGTTTAACGTCGCACCTAACCTTATTGGAGTAAAGGGAGTAGTGAAGAATAGGAGCCATGTACAGCCATAGTATACCCGTGTGTGGAATGAGT
>JAVTVY010019354.1:0-83312 GCA_036873755.1 Hanleya hanleyi | reverse complement strand
GGCGTCGGAGTAAGCCTCTCCACCCGAAAGGAACGAAGAAGGGCGGAAAGGTTGACGTCGAGTGATGGGTTGACACCTGTGGTCAATTGAAGTACCCTGGAGATAGCAGACCGATAGCCGTCGACCGTGGCCGGAACAAGCTGCGTGTCATGAAACAGATGCAAAAGGAAGTCTGCTACCTGCTGAACAGAGGCAGAGGTTGGAACGATTCCACGTCCAAAACACCAGGTAGCGAAGGACTTCCACTTGTTCTGGTACACCGCAGTCGTTGATGCTCTGGTGGACCGGACCATCCTTTCGGACGCTTCGACAGAAAATCCAGCCTCAACGAGCTGATGCTGGAGCACTTGAACGCGGTCAGTTGAAATAGACCGGGATTCGAGTGGTACAGGCTGGATCTCGGCTGACGAAGCAGGGTCCACCAAAGCGGCAGCCGACGAGGCACGTCTATGAGAAGATCCATTAGGTCTGCAAACCATGGGCGAGTGGGCCACCACGGAGCCACAAGGTAGACCACGCACGGCTGTGCTTGGATCTTCCGGAGGACTTGCGACAAGAATGCTGGCGGCGGGTAAGCGTACGCAATCATGCCGGACCAGTCCAAAGACAGGGCGTCGACTGCCAGGGCTGCTGGATCCGGAATGGGAGACACATAGGCCGGAAGTAGATGGTTCCAACGGGTGGCGAACAGATCCACATTCGGCGTCTCCCATATCCGAGACATCTGGGCTAAGATGTCTTCTTGAAGCTGCCACTCGGTCGATATTATCTGATTCGGTCTGGATAATGTGTCGGCCAGCACGTTCAGATGACCGGGAATGTGGCGAGCCCGCACAGAAATTTCGTTGTCCCAACAGAGGGTGAAAAATTTCTGTGCCTGATCCAGCAGTTGGGGAGAATGAGTTCCTCCCTGCTTGTGTATGTAGGCGAGGACTGTCGTGTTGTCCGTTGCTACTAACAAGCGTTGGTTCTTGAGGTCTGGAAGCAATCTCTGTATGGCCAGGGTTACGGCCTGGAATTCCAATACATTGATATGCATCTTCCTCTGGCTGTCGTTCCACAAGCCGGATATTGACCTCGAACCCATCCTTCCATCGATGCGTCCGTGAACAGTTGACGGGACGGCTGAAAGGGTAGGAAGGAGACACCTATCATCACGTTCTCCGGCTGCAGCCACCAGCGCAGGAGACGTTTGACATCCTCTGTCACAGGGACAGTCGGATTCCGGTGTCGTTTCGGCCAAAAGTTGTTGAGGTGCATCATCAACGGCCGAAGCTGCAAGCGGCCTCGAGGCGTTACATCCTGAGTCGATGTTAACAGGCCGATCACTGCAGCGAATTGGAGAGCACGTCTGTGCGATGCTGACAGGAACGTCGGCATCGACGTCAGAATTTTCTTCCAGCGGTCTTCCGGAGGTTTCGCTAACGCTGAAAGGGTGTCGTAGGAAACTCCGAGAAAGACTCGAGACTGGGATGGTGTCAACTCCGGTTTGCCCTCGTGAGGAAGATAGCCCAGAGCAACAAGGATCTCCCAAACGAATTTGGTGTCCTTGCGGAGTTCTTCCCTGCGCTGATTCCGTAGTAGAGAATCGTCGAGGTAGAAGTGATACTTGAGACCTCTGGTGTGCAGGAATGACGCCACCGGGTTGAAAACTCTGGTGAAGACCCAAGGGGACGTGGATAGTCCGAAAGGGAGCACAAGTAACTGGAACTTCCGGTTGCCAACCAGGAAGCGCAGATATTTGTGATGAGCCCTGTAGATCGGAACATGCAGGTATGCATCTTGGAGGTCGAGAGACGTCATCCAGTCCCCTTGTAACAGAGCCGAACGAATAGACCGGAACGACTCCATCCGGAAATGAGGAAGTGGGGCCAAGAAGTCCTTGTTTAACCGGCGTAGGTTTATGACCATACGCATTTCGATGGTGTTGTTCTTGGGGACCAGGAACACCGGAGAATAAAAGCCCGGGGACATATCGGTTAGCGGAAGTTCTATAGCAGCACCCTTCACTACCAACTTGTCCACGGACCTCTGAATCTCCACCAGGTGCTCCCGACGCACAGGAATTCGAGACGACTTGGGCGACGAAGTCAACGGGGGAGTTGTGGCGAACTCCAGCCGAAACCTATGACGTAGGGTGTTCAACACCCACGAATCCGCCTGGATTGCCTCCCAATTCCGCCAAAAACTTCCAAGTCTCCCGCCCACCGGAAGCGCCGGATCTGGAGGAATTGGGAACAGCGGCAACGTGCGGTCTCGCCATGCAGAACGAACATCTGCATGGCCCGTGCCCTCATTTCTTGGGAGCTTTAGCGGACTTCCCTTTTCCGCCTCCACGTTTAGAGTGGCCGCTCCCCCCTCCCTTCGAACCTCCGCCTGATTTCGAAGAGGAGGGCGCATCTTTTTTGTTACCAGCCCCGGAAGAAGAACTTGAAGAAGCTTTCTTCGGGGCCGAGGAAGACGATGTCGAGGTCTCTGGGGCCGATCGCTTCCTCTGTTGAGGTGCAAAATAGGAGTGCGTAGTCCTGGCAGTGGACATTTCATTCTGTAGCACTGGTATAATACCCGCAAACAGAAATCCCGAGGCGGGGGACTGCTCCTTTAAGGCTGATCTCACACTGGCCGGGGTATACGTAGGCAGGGCCGCCGACAGTGAGAGACGCCTTCGGTGTACGAACATAGTGGATATGAAGACTGAAGATGCCATCAAGTCCGCGTCCGCACGCGCAGCTGCCGTCAGGAAGTCCTTCATCAGGTTGACGTCATCGACAGGAACGGAAACAAAACCGGAAGATGACGTCTGAGGTATGCGATTAAGTATCGTACGAATGGCATATAAAAACCAGTCTAGATGGGAAGTAATCGCTACCTCCTGTCTCGAAGTGTCCTCCAGGAGACAAATCTGACGAACAGAAAGAGGAATATCCTTCTTAGGCGGAGTGGCTCCAATAAACTGATCGAGTTCTGGTTCCTGGACCGCAGCTCGATCATGCCAGGGTGAACCGTGCACTGAATAGGACCGAAAAACGGGTCGCTCCAGCGGGAAGACACCAGTCGATTTCTTAAACAGAGATCTAGATTGCTGTTGTCGTTGCCTCTCATCTTGGATCTTAGGCAGAGAGAAGGCATCCCGCATGCGCTCAGCACATTCAAAAACGGCTCTGGACGGCGGAAGTGATGTGCGATGAGTAGGCTCTTGTCTGAGATCCGACATCGCAGTGACCCTTCTCGATTCCACAACTGGCGGAGGAGTCATATCCGGAAATAACTCGTAGAGGCGTGCCAATATTTCAGAATAACTGGACGCCGCGAGATCCGGATCAGCATCAAACAAGGAAGTCCGTTCTTCCGCTTCCGGCTCAGCGTTAGCCACTGTCACAGGATCCGCAGAGGTAAACCTGGGCACAAACGAAGGAGGTGTAGGTCTACTACCCCACGAGAGATCAAGTGGTATCTGAGCTTGGGTAGCGGAAGTCGGCCGTCTTGATGACACGGGGCGAGGTTGATAGCCAGCCCACTCAGGGACCGGAAGTGGTGTCGGTGGTGGTGGTGGAGGCATCAACATGTCACGTTGAAGGGCTGCAAAATCAGCAGATAATCTATTAAACCTGTCGGACAGGCTGGCAGAAATAGATGCTGCTGGGGGCACTGCCTATCAGAAGGAGGAAGTAAGGCGGAACCGGAAGCAGCCGCATACTGTGACATCACAGGCCTAGCTGGGTATCTAGGCAGATGTGGGTGAGCAACCCTAACTTGCCGTCTCGGTATAGGCGCATGATATGGCATAGCATATCTGACAGGCCTAGGAGATGGAGAACGGAAGTAAGCACCCGATGTACCGGAAGTCGGACGTGTAGGTATATGTGCAGAAGGATACACTCGACGGGGTACATCAAATGGTCGGGCTACAGAAGCCACCGAAGGATACGATGTAGGCCTATATACTGCACTACGCACAGGAAGTGGAGAGTACGGAGGCGCAGTATAGGGATCAGCCGGCCTGCTATACACCGATGACGTAACCGGAAGTCTGTACATTGATGACGTAGCTCGAGTATCATACATCGATGAAAGACCCGGAACACCATATACCGATGAAGTAACAGGAACATCGTACGTAGAGGCATCCCTATAGTAGGATGTAGTAGCCGACGTCGGAGCATGCGCAGGAAAAGCAGCGGAAGTTCCGATGTGAGACGATGATACCGGAAGGTAAGATGATACCGGAAGGTATGATGTAAGAGGTTGCATGTAAGCATCCGATATAATCGGAGCTACCGTAGGCCGGAAGTCGTAGCTGGACACAGGCATACGTGGAAGATGTACCGGTTGAGTAAGCTGCGGGGGTGCTGACAACGGCTGTTGCAGAGGCGCCCTGGATAGTTTCGGCACGTTCAGAAGAGAATGGCGAGACTCAGCAAAACCGGAAACAGGTGTAATAATCACCGTAGACTGCACAGGAACAATAAACATTTATAAACAATGTTACTATTTATAACCAAATCAAACCTGCTTTGCTTATGCCTAATCTCCATTAGGAAGAACAATACAAACTGTTAAAAACGGAAGTTAAAACTAAAAGTTGTCTCCCCCTGGGGAGTTGTCTGCCCCTAGGGGAGCTCTCTCATTCATCCCAGTGAAGTTACTATATAAGCTCTGCTCACGCCATTCACATCCTCTTTCTCACTGTAATAAACCGAGACCTGTAGTGTGCAAGGCCGTGGAGTGAGGGGACGGAAGGGAGGGACAATCAAAGCAAAGCAGGTTTGATTTGGTTATAAATAGTAACATTGTTTATAAATGTTTATTATTTATTACCCAAATCGTAAATCTGCTTTGCTTATACCTCACTACCAACATATGGAGGTGGGCACCTCGGCCTTGTTGTAGCTCCAATAGCAAGCTGAGTAACCGCTGGGATGACACAGACATGGGCATAGACAGGACACATTAATACTCAACAAGAGGAACCCTGGTCGATGACGCAATGGGTAATTCATGGAGATGATATAGTAGTTACTTATCTTGAGTGTCTCCATCCATGTAGCTGTGATCGTGGTTGTGGTACACAATATTACCAATATGAAGGAAACCCCGGCCCTGAGGCGACTGAGAGTATTCTTGGTAAGCCAGTGTATGAACAGGGGTGAGGCGATCTACCTGCTACCCGCGGCATACAGGGTGACCATCTTACACCACCCTCAGTCCACAAGTTACGTCAACTTTCTGTACTTTAATCCCTGTTGCTGACACTGGAAACCTGAAACAAACATCGTACTCACAAAAGTGTCAGTTCTTTGTACGTTGAACTTGTGAGTTGACCGCAGGTGACTCAGCTGAGATGATCTAGAAGAAGGTTATAGCTTTAACCTGAAATGACACAAGCAAATCTGCAGAAAAGGCAAAGATTAAAACTCATCATTGTGTCAGGCCTTGATAGATGACTCGAGAGTCGGCGGCTGGCAAGCTGACCTATTACTTCTCTTAGGTGATCATTTAGTATGTGGACATAAAATTTCTGAATAGCAGCGATGAAGCCGTAAGCTGGTTGACTGTATAGGCTTACAGCACACTAAAACTCACCCAAAGAGAACCCGGGTCGAAGACGCTGAGGGTACTCGTGGATTAAAATAAAAAACTTGATTGTAAATGTGGTACACAATACTCAATAGAAGGAAAAACCCAGGTCGTGGAGACGCAGTGGGTGTAGTAATAACCATGTCTAAACCATACTCACCGATGAGACGGGTCTTGTAAGTTGGCTGACTGACCTATTGAGGTGATCATGTAGTATGGTGGACATATATGACTGAAGATGATGCAGCAAGCTGGCTGACTTGCTGCGCTGATGAGAAATGCCCCCCCCCCCTCTTCTTTTGCAAGTTAATTGACCACGTGCTGGGCAGCCACCAGCGGTCCAAACGTGATCATTCTATCTGATTACACTGACAAATCTCACAGATAGAAATTGGTGAACGTAGGATTTGCCGTCCATGCACAGGACTGGACAATGTCATGGAAGGACAAGTTCATTCATAAAGGGCATGACGTAGTGATGGCACGAAATTCATGAGAAGAAGCAGTAGATAATAGTGGGGGAGTGTTAATGGCAAAAAGATAAGACCACTTTATGGTCTTCCTCAACCACGAAGCAATGGTATTCTTAGTAACGTCACGCACTGCAGACGGTCGAAGAGACAGGAATACGCTGAGCACACGGACCTAAGCGAACAGACTCATATTGGCGATGAACTCAGGAATGGGTTGAAAGGAAAACGAGACCAATCCGCCGTCCAGGTCATAGATGATCTCTCAAGAGCATGAAGATCAGACACTCTACACGCCAAATCAAAAACCGCCAGCAAAGCAGTCTTGTAGGAAACAGCTTTGAGAGAGGCGGACTGTAAAGGTTCAAAAGGCGGACGAAACAGAGCACACAGAACCACACCAATATCCCATTTCGGTAACAGCTGGCGAGTACGGCGAGACTGTAAAGCGAAAGCCCGAAAGGGCGCAGAGATATTGTCGTTTAGACTAATGACGATGCCGGAAGAAAAACGTAAAAACCCTAGCCCAAGCAGACCGGAACCCTTAAAAGGTGCCGAGTTGAACTTCATATCACGAGTCAGGAAGGGCATCACATTCTCGGCACCAGGACGAATAAATCCACTGCAGTGACCGAACCCGAAAAACGAACGTAGTGAGTAAGGTCCTGCATAGAAATGAAAAGCCCTATAGTTGATGACAGAACTATAATGCCAAAGTCTAAAAAAAAACTGGTCCAACGGTCTATACGGGGACGAAGTACTTGATGGAGAGAGTCGAAAAACTGTCCCCCAAAGTACACTGCGAAAAATATTGTGTTGCTTAAACACAAATTTTGTGCTAAAATAGCTTCAACACAAAATGTTTTGTGTCGAAATCAACATGGTTCCGTGTTAAACTTCATATATCAACACAAAATTGTGCTGAGTTCAAAAACAAATTACTGTTGACTCCAACACAATTTTTGTTACTTTCAACACAATTCTGGTGCCAAAATGGCTTCAACACAATCCCCCTCGCAGTGTAACGACGAACCTAAGTAAACCTCGATGTGAAAGCCCCGAGATGAATTGATACAAGGGGAAGGTTGACACCGAACGGAAGAATTTCCACTCCCACCGACGACCGACGATGGAGAATCGTAGAAAACGCCGAAAAACGAGGATGAATGAATATAAAATATGCATCTCGCAAAACGATGGAGGTACAGAAGAAATGACGTGAAGAACGGCGTTATGGCGTACCGGAACGTCTAACAGATGTACGAGAACGACGCACAAGTGTATGAGAACAACGTGACGGCGTAATGGAACGTCGTCAAGGTGTAACAGAATGACGCAATGTGAAAAACGGGAGAAACGTTGTGTGTGAAAAACGGCGTAGTGATTTCCCCATTTGCTTCCACCTAATGTACATACATGCTCACAATGGAGCAGGATACAACCTTATAAAAGTACGAGAAAAACGACGTAACGGCGAGAAACGACGTACAGGTGTACAATGACCACGAGACGACGTAATGGAACGTCGTTGAGGTGCGAAACGAGAAAGGCGTTGCAAACAGTAACCCCGAACTCGACTGTAATGAAATTAGAAACGCAGAGGAGATGAACACATTAAATGCTCCTAGCGTTAATCACAAACGTAACTCCGCCTGGTAGTAACAACACCGACATCCAGAACAAAGAGATTTCCACGTAAACTAGAAAGATCCTCAAAGAATTTAAAATTCCCGAAGAGAGGAAATACATTTGAAGTCTCTCGATGGCAGAAAAAGTAAGGTCATTAAAATTCAGAATTTGATATGACCTAACACGAACAAGCTGTCGAGAAGAAGAAACGATAAAGAACATTGCTAAAGAGCAGTCTGTTGTTCTTGTAGACTGTACCGATAATCATACTCGGTAGAAAACCTATAGAACACTTCACGAATTTGCGTGTCATCCTTGCGCAGGGCTCAAAATACAAGAAGATCGCTCGATGAAATAGTCTAATGCTGTCCCAGGCAGAAGATTGAGAAGACTTCAGGCTTGATCCTTGCCCGGCCAACAGACCAGGAGAAGATCAATAAACACTCCACGTGTCGTCGAACGAGACTATTTCTAAAGATTTCCCGGAGAAATACACTCACACGCAAGCTAATAATTATAAAATTTCTCAGAGAGAAGAAAGAAAATTAAAGCTCAACCCAATCTGAATTGTAAGTGTAATTCAGTATACAGATGGGACCAATTTGGTGTGAAACATAAACATATCACAATGTTTAGTAACAGAAATTTGTGTTTCAAAGAATAGCACACTTTCACAATAAACAAACACGTGATCTCTTTTGTTGTTCAACACACCCTTAATTACATGAAGAGAGTAGTAAAGAAGCTCATTAAAATGTAACAAAGCGTCGTAGTGTATAGGCTTGAGTTGTGGCTACGAACACAAACGCAACAACAACGTAAGCCTGAAAGGCAGAGAAAAACCTCTGTAAGTTCTCTCTTGATCACAGGATATCAAATAAACATAATAATACTTGATATAACAAGAGATTACATTTTGGTAGGAACAATGAACTGAATGCATGAAAGTGAAACTACCAAAAACTGCAAAGTCCGAACAGAAGATACAACAACAACATGGAAATTGACGGACTGCTTATAAAGAATCGGATCTCCCCGGCGGGGAAAACGAACTTCTCGCGTCAGGCGGGGATATTTTTCAACTATACTACTGAAGATTACGAAAGCCGAGAGGGGACTTCCGACTTCCGACTTCTGACTTCTGACTTCCGACTTCTGACTTCAGACTTCAGACTTAGGAATTTTTTCATTTATAATGCATCACATCTTACATTATGAAGCATGGAATAACACAACACCATTATTATGGAATATTGTGCTTAAAAACCTGCTTGCATGTACTTGTAATAATCAGATAACCATTGAATTTTATCTTGAGCTATGTTCTGATTATTAAAATGCGATAACTTCTAATGTAAATCGAAATACCCTATGTCACAAGTCAAAGGCGTCTCAATTACATAATATAATTGCACAAATTGATACCTTACGAATAATCACATTTAATGCGCCCTTTCCACATTAATCGTCGGATAATGCTGTCTTGTCTCAGTGGCGGCGACAGGTGCACAGCACGTGGACCACCGCATGATCTCCGGTTCGTTCTCATGATCCCTCTCTTTTGTTTATAAAACGGAGCGGATTTTTCATGTATTGATAACTGATGTAAATATGATAATATGCATGGATCAAATATCCCAATACAGGACTAATAAGCTTACATTTATGATAATTTTGACAAATTCAGGTCGAAAATATACCAGTCATTAACACTTAAAATATATTCTGGGTTAACCCTATCTGGCCTGGGCTTTTTGGGATCTGTCCAAGGGGGCATTTCGCCCTCCCCTCCCCGTAAATATTTTAAATTCTATTCAACTGATCACAATTACTTCCAAAGCATGGTCGAATAATATAGTATGATAATTTACGCATCGATGCGACAAGGCGATGCCATTATATTTTTCGATTATTCAAATATTATTTACGATTTTCTGACACAAAAAAACTAAACCTAATTTTGTCAAGCCCAAGCCAAATCATATCATGAGATCGTACCATTACTCCCAAATATAATTAACAAATAGGATAAATATTGTTTGTATCAAGGCATTTTAGTTCTCTCTCCTCCCTTCTCCAAAACTTGATTATTTTGATTTTGACTTCCGACTTCTGACTTCTAACTTCCGACTTCTGACTTCTGACTTCCGACTTCTGACTTCCGACTTCAGAATTTTGTACATCCATTCACCCCTTGCAACTTTACCTTTACATACATGATAATAATACCTATATTTCCGTCTGTGACTTTGTGCTTTGATCTTTCTGATTACTAGTATCGGCAATTTAAAAGGGAACCCCAATGTTCTAGGTCCAGTTTTAGGCCACGGTTACAGAGACATTGCGTTTGAAGTTTAAATCTGCTATTGATGGAATTTATTGCAAATGATATTTGATGATGTCACGAAATACTCAAGATAATGAGCTAGATTATACTGGAATTGTCACAAATCTATTATAAGTCTAATCTCTTTATTTGTAATATTGCTTATTTATAGCATCATGAAAACTAGTTCTAAAAAGTTCTAAGCATTTATAGAAATACGGTTCTCATATCAACAGGTTACAAAGGGCTTTATTTTGGAAATTGCACGGGTTATGATATCTTATTAAAGAATATGGAGTAACAAAGGTCTATGCGTTTCATATTTATTAAAAATTCATTTCAACTAACACACCTCCTTACACAAGTTCATGGACTGCAAAGATATCAGAATCCTAAATATCCTTATTTGTCTATCTAATTAACTCATCAATACCTCATTTGCATATCAAATTTTTACCAGTTCCAGAAAGTTTCTCATCAACCAGGGGAAATATTTACAAGCAAAAAAATGAAAAAATAAAATAAAAATTGAGAAATATATGGCAACAAAATATCTCCCCCACAGAAGTTTTAATTTTCCATTTGAGTTTTCCTTTAAGTAATCAAAATTATGAAGAGTTTTGAAGAAGGGAGGGGAGAGAACTAAAATGCCTTGATACAAACAATATTTATATTATTTGTTAATTATATTTGGAAGTAATGGTACGATCTTATGATATGATTTGGCTTGGGCTTGACAAAATTAGGTTTAGTTATTTTGTGTGTGTCCTAGGAAAGCAGAAAATCGTAAATAATATTTGAATAATCGATAAATATAATGACATCTCCCTGTCGCATTGATGCGTAAATTATCATACTATATTATTCGATAATGCTTTGGAAGTAATTGTGATCTGTTGAATAGAATTGTGCAATTATTTTATGTAATTGAGTCGTATTTATCTGTGGTATTAGATACATTACCTTACCACATTTTTTTTAAATATTTACGGAGTGTGGGGGTGGGGGGCCGCCCCCTGGACAGATCCCAAAAAACACAGGCCAGATAGGGTTAACCCAGAATATATTTTAATGGATAATGACTGGTATATTTTCGACCTGAAGTTGTCAAAATTATCATAAATGTAAGATTATTAGTCCTTTAGTGGGATATTTGATCCATTCATATTATCATATTTACATCAGTTATCAATACATGAAAACCCCGCTCCATGTTATAAACATAATGGAGGGATCATGAGAACGAACCGGAGATCACGCGGCGGTCCACGTGCTGTGCACCTTTCGCCGCCACTGGGACAAGACAGCATTGTCCAACGATTAATGTGGAAAGGGCGCATTAAATGTGATTATTCGTAAGGTATCAAATTGTGCAATTATATTATGTAAATGAGGCGCCTTTAACTTTTGACATAGGGCATTTCTATTTACATTAGAAATCGCATTTTAATAATCAGAACATAGCTCAAGATAAACTTCAATGATTATCTGATTATTATAAGTACATGCAAGCAGGTTTTTAAGTAGAATATGCCATAATAATGATACTGTGTTATTCCATGCTTCATAATTTAAGATGTAATGCATTATAAAAGAAAAAAAATCCTAAGTCGGAAGTCGGAAGTCGGAAGTCAGAAGTCAGAAGTCGGAAGTCGGAAGTCAGAAGTCGAAAGTCAGAAGTCCCCTCTCGGCTTTCGTAGAAGATTTACACAAAATTCAATGCATAAATTCGTGAATCAATGAAGCAAAACCCTGTTCGTTTATCGAACAGATCACGACAAAATATCCCAGCCACAATAGGCTCACATACTGCCGATAACAAAACGGGATCGCGAGAGCCCGGACTTAGGAGAGAATCCTTGTTGTCCAAACAAAGAAAACGAGTTTGAACAAGTCAGACCACTAATACAAAGACCCACATCTAACACAGCGGGCCGAAACTCATTGTTCGTGTGGAGACCGCGATCCAGCATCACGCATGACTGTTCTTAGTTGAGCGTGGGATTTCATATTGACTTTTATAAACATCGTCGGACGTTCATTTCAAGATATAGAAAGATCATGGCTAAAATTTTGAAATCTCCGACAAGAGCAAATTATTTCGGCGACTTACGTCCGAAGACACTAAACACCTGGCTGACGGTAACAAACCGTGTGAGGGTCTAAGCGAGTCCAAAAATTGCCCACACGAGCGACAAAATTTAGAAAACAACTGGGATAGAAATGTCAGACAAAATCATCCCAGAAATATTATTTATTTAACCGCAATAGAAGTACAAGTTTAGGAAAAAGGTTTATTGACCTTCTCCTAGATTTTCCTATTGTAAGAACCAGCCGGTAAAAGACCAATTGACAAAGGAGTAGGTGAGCTGACATGCGGTGAGTCGAATTCTTTTGTCCGATGGAGACAATGGAACGCTGTGCCTGGATCTAGAGGCCTTTGTTGGCTTGGACAATGAAACCGGTTTGCCAGGGACTCCAGACAACGCAATAACGGTCGAGGTCAGACTGTCTAGAAGTTGATTATTATCTTCTTGTACCACGGTCCCACTCGGTGAAATATTTACAGACGCCGATAATACCGGACTCTGAAACCTATGTGACAAATCTAAACCTACACCCCCGAGATCCTCGTTGGATTTCATGTCATTCACAAGCGCAATTCCCAAAAGCCGTCTATCGACCTCCGATAGAGTAGGATCCTCAGAGGCACGCAATAAATAAGCACGTCGGGCCTGGGCATATTTCCTCCAGGTAGACGACACGACAAACACTCCGCACACGTGGCTTGCCGATAGCACAAATCTTTACAAGCAAAACAAACCGTGTGGGCGTCCAAACGGGACAAAACTTGCCCACACGCACGACAAGAATTAGAAATCGGAACAGAAACCTCAGACATAACTAATGTAAGAAGATTTTCCGAAAAAGAAACACAAGTCAAGCAAAAAGGATATAACCGTCGGTTACAACAACAACACAGCTGTATTGCTTTAACACTTCCTTGATGTGCACTACACGAGTACAAACAGGAGAAAGAGGATGTGAATGGCGTGAGCAGAGCTTATATAGTAACTTCACTGGGATGAATGAGAGAGCTCCCCTAGGGGCAGACAACTCCCCAGGGGGAGACAACTTTTAGTTTTAACTTCCGTTTTTAACAGTTTGTATTGTTCTTCCTAATGGAGATTAGGCATAAGCAAAGCAGGTTTACGATTTGGGTAATAAATTGGTGATATTACAGTCGATGAAGCAGCAGGCATCTCCGTAATTTTTGTAGACGGAGATGGGCTGGACCGAGATGTTGACAAATTCTCCGGAAGTGACGGATCCTTGACTGGGGGTATAGTCACACTCTCCGGATTCACTATCCTGAACAGGGGACCTTTGGTCGGAAGTGACGTCACAGATGATGGATCAAAGGTAGCCGTCAAGGTCAAGGGCGTCCCGTGCAATACTTTACCTGCAGGGTGCCCGCCATCTTTGTTCCCCACCTTGGTCCCTAAACAGAATTAGTGCATGGAGGAGGAGGAATTGTAACAACATTCGGTAAATTACGAGGCGAAATTAACTCCATATCTTGGGTTACGGACATATCAACAGAGGCAGACTCGTCCGGCTCGTTCACAGTGGAACGAGACGGAGAGGCGACCAAGCTCTCGGCCCTAACAAAGCCGGGTGGCGGCAGAATTTCTCCAGCGTTAAGAACCGACAAGATACTGTTCGAATATATTGTCGGGCCATAGCTCACATTCCGCACATTTAGCATACTGATCGCACCAAACACCTCTACACGGCGGACAAGCTGAGTGCGGGTCCGTCGTGGGTTTAGACTGTCCACAAAGAACACAGAAGACGGACGCCATCTTTATTACGATTCCAACGTATACTCCCCGACGTTTGTAGAAGTCCAGGTAGGTATCCAGAATCACAGGAATTTGGTAATATTCCACTCTCTTCTCCAGGTAAATATCCCAGGGAATCTCCGAGGTAATCCAAGGTAATAAACTAGGAATTGCGTGGTACTCCAGATGTAGATCTTGAGACTTTTACAGAGCACTAGAAACTACGTCTGACCGCTACGGTTGTAGAGGAAAGAAGGAAGTGACGTGGTCAGACAGAGAGGGTTCTGGGTACTCGCGCATGGGCATTGGGCATTACAGGGACTATTTCTTTTGGTTCTGTGGTAAGGTTTTACAATTTACAATAGAGCAATCGCGTAGGAACACGATAGCAATAAGGTATGTGAAGGTAAGTTTTACAGCGCAAGAAATGAGGAGGTTTCAGGAGAGCGCAGGCGCGGAGTAACCCGACTGAGCTCCCTAAGGGGAGATAACTTTATTTTCTGCAAATGGAATCTCCAATGGAGGATTAAGGCTAAGCAATAGCAGGTGTCGATTTTGAGCAATAAATCATACAGATTATTGTTTGCACTTGCACAAGTTACACCATCACTCCATGTCTCAAGATCCTCAATCTAAACAATCCAAACAGTAATAAATATAAGCCTCATATATGAATTGTGAGAGGCAGTTGAAAATCAAATCTAATTTCCAAATTCCTAATGTCCAGTTTACGATACAGATCAAGGATATCATAGGATGAAGACAACTGAAAGAAAAACACAGGTTTTATAAATTCGATATTTATTTATTAATGAAATAAGAGTAATAACAACAGTCAAACAAAATGGACGGAATTAAACATTTACAAGGCATATTTTTATATATATATCTGGAACACAGTCTTACCTGTAAAATAGCCGTTATCGTACCTTTTACTTTGTTATTCGTACAGTAGCACATCACAAATAGAAACGAGCGAATCCATCATGAAGATGCATCAAATCTAATTAGAAAATCTGTGAACTAACAAAAAAGTGAGTGAATAGGATTTAACATCACTTTCAACATTATTTCAGTCATATCGCAATGAACCAACTATTAGTATAACTAATGAACCAGCCATATAGTACCTGTTATTTCACATGAAACTAACCTAGTGCACAGTTGCTAGGCATTTCACCTGTCATATTTCATGGAATTGTTAGAACAGTACACACATAAAATACAAACAGGATTAAACAATGATGAAGAGACTTGCATCACCACTCACTGTTGTGTAGCAAAAGTTGTTATTAAACTCAAAAGATTCTAGAATTTAGAAATGGCACTAAATTTAGCTCACCTTAAGGGCATGAAGTGTGAGAGATGGTGACCCGACAGAGCACGGATAGTGACTGCCCGAGCACAAAGATCACAGACCATACAGATGTCATAGATGTTAGAAATCCTAGCTTGTCAACATATTAATCATAGGCAGGGTCAAGTAAATTTTCCTCCACTCTATTATGGCTGAAGGTATAGCACCGAAACATTGAGAACGAGGAACGATCGGAGCACACGTCACAAACTCTTGCAAAATACATACCGGCATGACCGGTAAACAAGCTGTTGCATACTTCCAACAGACAGAATTGTGGTGTTACTTTTCCATGTGAATCCCTGCTGAGTATCATTAGCATGGCACATCCATTCCACTAACAGATCGATTCCCAGACAAAAATCTATACACACTATTATGTACATGTACCAAATCTCTGTATCCAAGATAAAGGGGCACAGGAGTGCAGTATTGTACGAACAATAGGCAGGATTGATATCTATAAGGCCAATGTCAAATGGATTGTGTTGATACTCAAAACTCCATCATTATGAAAAAGAAAAGAGGGCAGCCATTACTGTGTATAGATAAGACATGTAACATATTGATGTATCATTCCAGCATTCTAATATGTCATGTATGTAGTGGAAGGCTTTCATGGTTCTTTTTCTGTTTAAGAATCACAAGACAAGGAGAAGAATAGAGTTTCTGGGTACTACAATGAGTTTAGACAGGGGCCTTTCAGTGATACAAAGGCCTGAACAATTGAACCTTACATGAAAGACCTATTTTGTTTTGAAGAATGATTCAAGCAAATCACATTTAGCAGTTGCCTACAAACAACTGATTGGTCATTGTTGATATTGAATAACATTGGCATACATAACATGTTCACCACACAAGAGGATAAAATACTGACACAGACTGATAAAAAAAGGTGGTCTTGTTATGGCTGTCATTACTTCCATTAACTCTTCCTACTCGAGATTCATTCAGAACATATATATAAAGCATAAAGGTTAGATAGGATATTTGAAATTCAACAATGTGGCATACCGGTAGATGATAGACACCATGTTCCAACAAATTCTTTGCTGGCTGAGATGAATCAATTAACACACACATTTAGGCTTGCAAGACGGTTGTGTCTCTTTGCACCATTTTGATACATGGAGGTATAGTATACAATTTCATCTCAAGACTGGTGATAGCTCAGTAATACCTTTCTGATACCTCAGCATGCATGTAATTCTCCGTTGGCAAACCAATACAGGAATGCATTCTATAGGACAACTACAGGTACATGCTTGAAAATCGCATCAAATTTTGTGTAGCGCATGGATGAAACACCATTTATTTCCACTAAAACCAATAACATATATATGATTAAATATCACTAAATATAAAATATGGCTACCTTCAAATGCATGGAGGTATAAAAATATCACATGTACAGTATGTGACCTTGACTTATGTTGTGCATTCCAACACATCAAATTTCACTAGTACGAGTATGTAGATTGTTAGTCACAGCTTTGTCATAATCAACACAATAATACTGTACTTGAAAGTTTCTCTCCAATTTGTTTGCGTAAGTAATGCCCTGATATACACTGGCAGTATTCTCCACTTCATCAAATCATAAAGCACACAGTTGACAGCACCCTAAGCAGAATAAGACACTGTTATTGTTCTTTTGTCAATTCTGCTATGAAAGCGAAAGTTTTGGAACTCTAGGCATCTGTCTTTGGGGTCTCCCCACTGTCCTAGAGGCGGGTGTATTTCGTTGTGTGCGTTGATTTTGTTCTGAGGGTGGTGGTCTGAGAGGTCTCGGAGTCTGTTCTAATGTTCGTGGAGTTTGTGGTGTTCGTGGAGTTGGTGGTCGTGGTGTTGTGGACATCTGAACTTGAAAACAACAACAGCTCAAATTCCCACAGTCCGGGTTACACACACAATTACAGTCCGTCTGTCAAAGAAAGAAATGTAGTCAGGATTAATTAGTAGTAGGACGTGAAGATTGGGATTAAAATCGCTATAAATCCATACCAAGATTATAACCACTATTTTGTACTACATGTATCCTCATGCTTTTACTTTGATATTGGTATATAACAGAGATTATTATTCCAAAAGACAATCATCCATAATAAATTAAAACAAGCAACAACAGAACAACCCGTCATTCTCCTTGAGATTGGGAACATCGATCTGTTCATGCTGAAAGCACCAGTGATATAAACATGAGTATTACAAAATTCTTTGGCATGGAGATATTAAACAGACAACTGACAGTCAGAGTTCTGTGTAAAAAACAAACAATATGGAATGACAACGAATGTTCATTGCCTAGTATGGATATTACACATGCTGATACTGGGATAACCTGGGGATTAGTTTGAGGTTTGTTGAATCTCAGTTCATGGCCCGATAGAGGGTTATAATATTGAATTAGACAATTGTCTAGAATCTATGTTAGTACAGTATATCTAGATCAGAATCCCTGGTTGGACAATGTACCACAATTTTAATGCACTTTCAGCATGAAAAACTAGTATACATGTAGTATATACCAAGACATTTCACATGAAACTTTCAGGAATCCTTATTAAAGCTCGACTTTCAAATCTTAAAATATATAATTCTACAGATCGCGGCAGCGATGGGGCTTAAGCGTAGCACATGAAAGCTTTGAAGATCAATGAAATATATATGATAATATTACTATAGAATGGTCCTCAATCATCAAGCTGTTGGAGCTATGAATGTTAAAGGGGAATGTTATCGCCGGACCTATGTAAACGTTAATATATACCTTGATACTGTAAGAAATCGACTATATAGTTTTCCCCCGATCTCCGAACTTTAAAACGGTAAATTTGGCGATTTAAACGCGTTCCTATCACGAGCCTGTCAAAGCGGTGACCTTTGACCCATGACGTCACAAAGTGAACCAGTCCGCCATAGCATTAGCATTAGCATACGTAAACAAGTAAAATCTGCTCCAATATTTTTCGATTTTTCGACTGTATTCTCGTACTTTGGAGGCATCATACCTCGTCGGTGTGTTGTTGGAGGGTGTAGCAACACGAATGGAGATGGATTCAAGTTGCACCCGTGGCCAAACGGAGAAAAAAAACGGGGAGAAATTCGCTCACTTCACTGACGACAGCTATGCAACAACAGAGATGGCAAGAATGTGTGGATATCCCCCTATACTGAAAGAAGCTATTTCCAAGATCAAGACAAATAAATCTTTATCAGAAAGAGAAAATAGACAACCCCTCAGTCTGCCGGAGTGCGTGAGTTATACAGTGACGACCGACCTCGTGGACTCGGCAAGCGACAAACCGTTCCCGCAGACAAGCACTGTAAATCTCCCTGGATGTTTGGGCCCACACCGCTTCCATCGTCTCCTCTACCGAAGATTTAATCTTCCACTCTTGAAATTTTGCATCAGTCCCACGGAGTGATCGAACAGCCAATCCTGAATCCTACATCATATGCCCCGTCTTACAGCTATTAACTGAACTGTAATAATCAATGTACTTTTAATCAACTTATTCCCGTATATAGGAAATTCACTTCTGGCACCAGCTTATCCTGATTATTTGGTGTCTTTTTGTATCTCCATGTGAGCACATAGATTCTATGTTTTTTTGATACAATAAATTGAAATTGATCACCCGGAAGAGTAACTGAAACTAACAGAAAGGTGTGAAGCAAACAATTTTTTATGGGAGGGTGTCCAAGAGGGAGAGTGAGAGAATTAAGGTTTAACGTCGCGCGTTCAGCAACAGGGTGTCCAAAAGAACTAAACTGGGCTTCTCCACAGGTGAGTTAGTTATTGTTTCAACATCAAATAGCTTCCTTTGGAATTGAAACTTTGTTTTCATTTGAGAGGATTTATCCACAGGTATGGATTAGCTCCCGTTTTAACATCAAGTCGCTAACAATAATTGACCAACACATAATAAAATTAAGCACGTAAGCAATGTAAATAAGCCGGCCTGCCACGGTATAACAATCTGTCCGTCCCGTAAGAAATGAAAAATAATGAACCATACAATGCCAATAAACACACACATATAAAAATAAAGGCGTAAATAACTACATAGTATGCTCTTACAATAACAAATTATCTGTAGATTTTAAATGAATATATATATTATAGTGACATCCACAATAAGCCAAGCCGGCCTAGTTTCCTTTTTGCTATATTATTTATAAGTTTTTTTAGCACGGAAGAGTAAATTTACGATCCTGTGCATTATAATAACTGATTTATGCCTAAACAAATGCCAGATAAAAGCAGAAATGTATAAATATTATTGTAAGATCCACAGATAGTTGTAATTTCGTGAATAAAGCATGTAATCAGTGTATTTAAACCGGCCTGCCACAGCCTGACACGGCCTGCCACAGGCTTGAAACAGGCGTGACATCAGGACGACCCAGTTTGACCCCAGATTCGCTTGTATATGGCTCAAATCTATGACTCGATAGATTCTCCTTCTCCTTTAGTTTCATGATCGCTTACTGCCTCTACATTCTATTCAGTTTCAAGACCTGTATAATCTCCAACGTCACAGTCTTCAACGTGGTTAATGCTGAAATCGGAATCTGTGTCAGAGCTACCACTGGCTGTGTTATCCACCATGTTTGACTCTGGCCGCTTCACTGTGTGACGTCACAGGGTAATCGCTGGGCGGATTTACTAGGGGTAACAATCAGGCACTTTGGAGCCGTATTTCAGGATATTGCACCATCGCTAAAATTTTGAAAATAATTCTAAAAAATAAAGCAGGGAACTGTTTTTTATTGGTTTTAGCCTTTCAAAAATTGTGATAACATTCCCCTTTAATAAGCTTGAACTGAAAATATCACAAGCAAGAACCTGAATATGCCATATCATCAAGAACAAACATGAATATGCTGTTAGCAAATATTGTAGAAATAAGATGTCAACAAATATGAGCATGAAAATGGCACTAGAAAAAAATAAATATTCTATAAGTACAAACATAAATATGTCATTAACAAGAACAAACATAAATATGTCATTAACAAGAACAAACAAGAATTTCATTAACAAGAACAAACATGAATATGTCATTAGCAAGTACGAACATGAATGTCATTAGCATGTACAAACATGAATATGTTCAGACTAAAGCCCTGCATGCATATTGATGTATGATGATGATGAATATGAGATATTGGATTTATCATTAATATTTATGGTATGAAGACATCAATTATGAATGAACAGTGAACCTCAGAAACAATTTTAAGTGTTACCATGCTGAACTCACTGATATTTCTTTAATTAAATAAAGCTGGTATAAAGCATGAGTAGTGAGGGAGGAATGTGTAGTGAGGGCTCGTGTAGTAAGGGAGCCGAGGGTGTAGAAAGGCCAGGCGGCGAGGCCAGATGAAATTCATGTCAAACATTATAATATGTCAATGCTACTATTTGGAGCACATTCTCAGTATCTATTTGTGAAGAAAATGTTGATTATATCCACCATTTGAATGTTTGCATATCCCAAATATTATATCCTATGTTTTATGTAACTTCTTATAATGTCATATTGCACAGTTCTGTTGATGCTCTTGGTCAAGGGAGTGCAATAACATGAATACGGATTGCTGTTACAGTCCTGTCATGCCTGTAGGCAAATTTAAGTAGAAAAAAAGCATGGACTGGCTGGATAGAGAAAGTCTTGTCCATTTTAATTAGTTGACACTGAAGCTTGTGAAATTGAACAGTTGGTTCCAATAAAATTTTCTATTTTGTAGCATGTACATGTATAAGGTAACAATTTATCCATAATTTTCATAAATATAATACATCTTAAAGACATCTTCTGTTTTCCCTGTTTAAATGCGATGAGGTGTGTTTCTTTTTCCAAAACATTGTTGCATAGGTCTGATGATAGGGGGACATTATAATTCATTAATTTTCGAAGTCAAAGGGCATGTCAACTTCTTTCATGCACAACAAAATGACCAAACAACTATTATGTTGTTGGGTGCCATAGAAAAACCTATCAATGGCTTTTCAAAAAGATTGAGGGGCAGGCACTTTTTGTGTTTTAGTCCCGGGAGTAGGCTAAAAAGGTTCTGTGGTCAATTGAATTGATTTGAGATAGTTTCAAACATGATAGCCATTGCACCACTAAAATCTCAACATCTTGGAAGCAATCACCATTTTAATACCATAAAAAATAAATTGATACAGGCAAAAAAAAAACAATTTAGGTGGGATGATGAGAAACTAGGCATTTTTTATTGCCTTCTATGGACTTTGTCAGCAACAAATAATTATGTCATCTGTGTCCTGGTACATCATAAAAGCAGCCTTAGGTGTTTAATGTAGGGAAAACCAAAAACCATGTTGTGAAGTCACCTTTTTTTTTCAAGCTCTAGAATCAACAGCTGATTAAAATGGACAAACTTAAGGACTGTGGAGATATATGTAGTACATGCGCACATGTTACCTAACTTTCTAGTCTAATAAATGTTCAGGTGAAGTTCAATAGCATACTCAAAGAGGTACCGGTACAGTAAAAAGCATCAATTTCCAGCTTTGGGTAATAAAACAGAACTCAAAATGTGCTGGACAAAGAATGCAAACATGCAGTAGGATTCTGCCCATAAGGTTGGATACTAAGTATTCTAACAGCCATAAACTGTCCAAGAATCATATCCTTGTAACCAGTGCTGGACATTATGACTGTTACACACTCGTCCATCACAACCTAGCATGGACAGAACATGAAGATTATAGTACACAACAAAACATGGAGACAATCAGCAAATTATTCATAGCAAGCAGCCCAAGCCTTGATATTAATATCTAAAATAACAGCAACAATTATCAGTTGAAATGGTAGATGTAACCCATAATTTATAACACTGATTCTTCTTCGAGGCATGTATTTCGCCATGTGATTGAATGAATAAATATTTCATAAATATTAATTACGGCTGGGGTTACTTGCTATCAGTCATGTTCAGTGGGTGTGAGAGTGTACAAGAATTGGACCACGTCAGGAAAGCTAAACTATCACTGTATATATACAATGATCCCATCCAATCAGCTGGTGCTCAAAACAGAAGCTCAACAAGAGAAACCCATTACTATTGTTGGTCGCATATTTTCATAGGTTCAAGGTTTTTGCCCATATTTGATCACCAATTCTTCTCGCTGCAGTGAAACATTGCCTTACCGGTATGTCATTCTTCATGTTCTATACATACATGGTGTATCATTTACCCCCAAATTCCATGAATTCCATGCAAGTAGAACTTGGAGAAAAGATGCACTAATTTTCAGCCAACCCTCTTTATAATTACCACATTTGCTCCAGTGAAATTGTCGTTATATTGAATTTGCTTTTATAACAAACAGATACTGTATTTTGGTACATTTGTTCTGTAAAGTTTGTCTCGTAATGAAGTTTCTGTTGTAATGAATGTCATTATAATGAGGGTTCACTCTATGTGCAAAGTTTCACTGCTATCTTGCTGTGAAAATGTTGGATCAAAAGAAATGTGAGACTGCTTTCAGTAGCACTGTTTGCAGCATGTTACTCTGATACTGATAATGTGACCATTGATCTCTTCCATGGCAGTCGAACAGAAATGTAGCTATCTGCCAGCACTCATTTCTCCTCTTGTTCCATATAAAGTCTACAGTCAGACAGTGTCTTTTTGTTCTACAACATGAATCGGAGATCACAAAGGCTGGATGGAGAATGAAGATCAGCATAAAGAACTGGAAGATAGCCTTGTATTATCTTACTAGAGTGGAACATATGTTGGGCAATAACTAGTCTATGGTCTTTATGTATGCAGTACATCTGATATGAATGAATACATACTGCCAATATTTATGCCTGAACCAGACATTCCAAGTCACACATATATTTCAATTGGAATGGGGGCGCTGCATGTGATGTTTTTCCATGGTCTAACCGAATAGGCTTCATAAACGGGTGGACCACCCAGTGTGCCAATCTCATACTATCAGAGTAATAACCTACAGTTGTCAGTGTAACAAATCCTGATTGATTTTCCCTGAAACCAACTTTCGTTTGTGTGCATGCATTTTAGTCAGTCAACATCACTTGACCAACAGAAGCAAAGCCCGTGCAAGATATCACTGCTAAACAGGACATTAAGATATCACTGCTAAACAGGACATTAATATATTACTGCCAAACAGGACATTAAAATATCACTGCTATATGCTCTGCATTTTATCTCATATCCTTGCAGCAATGAACTTTTTGGGAGTTAATAATCATTGATAGTTACTGGATGAGCCTGCATGTCAGGTTTTCAGGGAATTGTTTAATACACTGGAGGTAGGAGGTTACACCTCTGATGATAGGAGAATGTGAGGGTACCAGGTGTAACCAGGATATGTAGACATGCATACTTACTGTACATAGCATAACTAATGTTAACACAGTCAACCTTGGCTACTGCTGAAAGGTAGGCTGTTGGGTCAAAGTCTCTCCACATTGTGTACACTAGGCAGGAAAACAAAAACACTCCTCATATAAACACATCAATTAACAATATCCACACAATTACTATGTGCATGTTCTCTTACCATCAAATGTACAATACCGACAACTACACACATCGTTTAATTGTCATTTGATGCCATTTTAACATCATTGAAACTTGTTAAATTTTTTATGAACACTCTTATGTAACCCAAAACTTAGATATTGCCATGATATCTATTGTGAGTGCATAACAGCTTGCTGTTGTTTACCATGTGAACTAGAATCTTGCTCCATGTTATATATAAGCTAATATGTGAAGTCAGTATCAATTAACATATTGTCTCTAAGGGTCCAGTGACCCTGTATGGAACAACACGGCTTCCTTTGGTAAGTTATCAATTTTATTAATTTCCTCTAGACGGAATGGTTGTCACTAGAAAGCTTCTGAGTTCTGGTCAATTACAGCCTGTTTTCCAGCAGTTGTTTGAGATCATATGATTGTTTAAATAATGAGGCTGTTCTTGTATACACATATATATGAGACACGAGATATAACATATAACAGATTTTCTCTTCAAATGTATCCAAGAATGCATGTTCTGGGACTGTCACAGAACAGATTTTACTGTTAAGACGGAGAAGAACGTGTGGTTTAAATGTTATCATGTTTATGTAATGTAATTCTGACTGACCAATATGTATGCTATCAATGAATGAATAGTGGGAAATAATAACAAGCAGATGGATGAGATTAACACTGATAGGGTTCACCAGGATTGGGGGGGGGGGGGGCTCTCACTTCTCGCTATATATGGTAATCTTTCTAATAATTTGTACATATTAAAACACACTTTAGAAGTCAATTTCAGGAAATATTCTGTCAATATTCAACTCTGAGGGTTCAGAACTGTTCACAATTTGGCTACTGTACAAGACGTTGGCTAAAGAAAATGCCAAGAGATTAATTTGTAATGTACCGGTAATTGAGTAAATAGCTAGTAATGTACCGGTAATTGAGTAAATAGCTAGTAATGTACCGGTAATTGAGTAAATAGCTAGTAATGTACCGGTAATTGAGTAAATAGCTAGTAATGTACCGGTAATTGAGTAAATAGCTAGCCCAGAAGTGTTTGAATTATTAGAGAGATTACATTAATGTTTAATATATTGACCAAATAGTATGCCAAAGATATTTCAAAGGTATCATTGAGTTAATCAGATAGATTTGTGAGTACATAATATAGTAAGATAATATGAGATTATCCGAAGATTTGTACCTGGCCAACCCCAGCCAATGAACCCATTACCAATGAATGTAATGAATAAATGGGTATGATAAGATAGGAGAGCAAGATTCCATACACAGACAACATGTACAGCAGTGGCAGGCATGCAAGACTAGAATGAACATTAAAATGCAGCACACACATCAAATGACAGATAGATTCCTTGTTGAAAGTTATTAATGATTCAAAAGAAAACCAACTGAGATATTCACTTTCATAAACAGTGAAATCTTGATTATTGTAATATTTTGACAAATACAAATACATTTAATCGCTGTTCAACATCAAAATTGTGGTACATACAGTACTTATACACTGTAGAACTAGTTACAGGCATGCACAGTTAACATGAAGGTATTTCTAACATTTCTACATGTGTATGAAAATATGTTGACATATTGAAGATTTCAACTAGACATATCTATCTAGATGCATGCAGTCCCTGTTACACCATTAATGACAGAGCTCTGGCATATATCATGCTGGGGTTTGGGACATGCAGATACATGCTACAAGTCATCTACAAATCTACAACAGACATAAGAATAGCTCCCTTCCCTTCAAATGTTAAGACAAGATTTTGTGGAGCTAGTTACTAACCACTGATGACAGCTGATGTAAGTGCACACCAAAGTGACAATTCCTTTGTGGTGAAACATCATGAGCATATTCGAGTGGTAAGAAGAACATGCCTTCTCCTTAATGGTACTGGTACCATCTGGTCTCCAGAGACCATTGGTCATTTGTCCATGGCCTGGTGACCAAATGGTCCTTGACACTAAGGAAGAAGTTTCTTCAGGGTGGTACCAGTATCTCTCAACTGTTTCAACAACGGGGAAATTTGGTGCAAAAACAGCACTTTATGGGAACAACCTATAACACTATTCAACAAGTCTTGTATTATTATATATTTCTCCGCTATTTTACTTTGTTTCTGCTAAAATTATTTAAAGACCCCAAGAACAGGTCCTTTTTACTGTCTATTCAAATAAACTCGGGTGAATAATGATTGCTCTGACCGTTTGTAGTCATTGTTTGTTACTAGTGGTTCAGGTTGAAGAACAAATCTGAGGTGCTATCATTATTCAATCACTTGATTTCCAAAAATACAGTCTCAAATAAATGGGTGTAGACTATTATGATACAGGATACCAGTCTAAATAATTCAGAGTGAGAGAATACATGAATATGCCATCAGAGGGTTTTGAATATAAGAAACATCAACTCAGGAGGACAGGAGGAATCCTGTATTCACACCCATCTGATGACTTATTTATTCAATTATCCAGATATATCAATCAATAGTAGCTGAAGTAACAGAATATTTCAACTATTTGGGCTAATCAGAAGCAAATGCCAGGAGTGAGAAAAGTGAAGGGATAGTCACTCTACAGATTCCAGGAAATGTATTATGTGAATGGTTATGAATAGTATCAGGCGCGGCGGAGACGGATGGGCCAACAGGGGCCTGGCCCCCCAAATATGACAAGAGGGGAGGCCAAGTACCACTTTGCCTACCCATCCCCCCCCCTAATAATTGTGACTGAAATGCCTTGAAATGGGTCAGATATATGTAAAGAATGGTCTGAAATGTTCTGGTGGAGTACGCCGTTCCCCATCCACAGCTTCTTAAGTCCCAAGTATCGTACTTTCCACCATTGGGTGGATAAAGTTGACATACATGTATATTATCAGCTAATTATTTTCAAAGCAATGTGGGGAAATTTCATTGATTCACGCTGATTGGCATGTTTTTTAGCTCGTGTGACATGGATTTTACTGCGAAATAGTCGACTCCTTTCAAGCTTCTCAGGAGCACCAAATTGTGTTAAATCACATCTAATATTCCGAAAATGTCCGAGGGGGGAACTTCGCACTCGCAGTCTGATGGAGGGGTCCACCCCTTCTCTGTCTCACCCCCGTCCCACCCCCAATATTCAAGTTGCTCTGCCGTGCCTGAGGCTGAGTATATGTATAACAAAAGGCCATTGTCATCTGTATTCTTTCTGTCATGTCTGTAGTGTTCACCCTCCTTTGATTGAATCAGGAGGGTAATTAGCTGAGTGTGAGATGATCACTTACGTTACACATCTGACCACCGCCTGACCCTGTACAGCACTGACACAGGATTATATCTACACACGTCATACTCTGAAAAATATAACCGTCAAATTGTCAATTAACAACATTATGAAACTTCTTATCCTTGGAACTGGCTTAACAGATCCCCCTTGGAACTGGCTTAACAGATGGGCCCCCTTGGCCATGATGGGAGTGCTTAATAACACAATTAAACAATTCACACATCAAAACATTTCTTGTAGTATTACTTCAAAGAACAAAATAAGAGTATGAATAATAAATTAAACACTTTTCTTACAGTACTATTATCCAGATTATAAAGTGAAGACAAGGGGGGTGGGGGGGGGGGGGGAATTGGCTTAAACTCACACTGAAGTTTGTTTCTCTCATATGGTGACAGTCAGTTTGGTTGGTGGAGGAAGCCGGAGTAACCGGAGAGAACCACTGCCTTTCGGCAAGTAACTGTCAAACTTTCACACATGGACCAGCTGGGCTCAAACCCGTGCCGGTTCAGCGGTGTGAGGTTAGCGGTCACCAGTGAAGTGCCCAGAAGCATACAGAAGGTCTATATTCCTGTCTACGTTATAATTCATAACATGTAGATAAATCACTACAACATATTTAGAAACTGTAGCCCAGTTAGCCAGGGTCCATCTTTGCCTGGGCCATCTTTATCAACTATATACAACAGTCATGACAGGGGAGGAAAAAATACTATATACAATAAAATATAAATCAAACGTACATGTATACTGCGACTATGAACATGATAAAAGCTCCAACAATATAAATACAACTATAATATAAATACAACTACAATGTTCCAAAAAGCATCTCTACCACTAAGTAAATGATTTGGATAAAAGGCCATCTACGGTGATATTAACTCGTGAACTTCCAAACAGGACTGTTATCTTTCATCTGGCATGTCGAATGACCCTGGTATCAGCCATTTACCAAGCATGCCAAAGGTCCTGGCATTCTCCACAAAGGGCTTCACCAATCTGTGTAGCCATCGAGAGAGAATGAAAGGTCAAGATTATCAACAGTGTTCTGCAGCGTAACAACCTAAATGAAGCAAAACTAATAAACAGGAGAACATTTCAGAGATTTGGCTGACAAAATAATAACTGTTCACCTCATATAAACATTAACTGGTTTGTTTGAAGAAAAAAATCAGTGATGTTTTTTTTTCGAAATCAAATGCCCATACACAATCAAATCTGTGGAAATTTAAAGTATCTCAGTATTTACATGAACAACAAGTATGTTTTCCTCAAATTAGGTTTCGGTAGAGGGTTACATAATAAAGTGACTAATGGCAGGGCCCTTTTATCTGATCTGATGGGAGACAACCCTGTTTGAAGGTTGGAACAGTCACTTTTGCAGACAATTGAGGAATGTACATGGCCAGGAGTGGTTTAAGAATCCTAATACAAACATACACTTTCTAATCCACAGTTATGTTATTTCCCCAGGGATTCATAGAAGTCCAAAATTTTGCCACCGGATACTGAAATTTCAGTATTTTTTTTACCTCAATTGAGTTTTTATCAGTTTTTGCCACCGGCGTCCCGATTGCTATTGAGTTTATTTGTGTTTTTGCCGCCGCCATATGTAATGGTTCTGAGAAAGAGTTTAAAGCTTAGAATAAAGTAATATAACATCGAATTTGACATAATCATTGAACTGTCTTAATTTATTTGAACAAGAATAGAATATTCCATCACCACAAAGTCAGCCTCCTAGGGGTGCAGTCTATCGGAGATGGCTCAATTCCCATTTCCACAACTGCACCCCAATTACCATCATTGTTTCAGTTATGAAAATATTTTTGTCAATTTAAATAATCCATATCCATAGAGATTTCATGTTGTATGAATGGATTGGTTTTTCTTAAGTGAAATTGTGCAAAATGACTCAATGTGCATGACAATTTACTAAATTCATTTCAGGAAAATATATCCAAGATAGAACTTGACATTTTAAGAACGTGTTTTACTCCTTCCGGACTGTCTCTACCATGTCTACCCTACTATAGTGCTGTCGATGTCCGAGTGCCAGGCTGTCAAGCAGTGTTGAACCTTTCAAAATGGGTTCAAAAACGCCCCGGTGACTGTCAAGTCGTTGGAATTGACAAATAAAATGAAATAATGAATGGTATTGATGCACGATACATTCGGAACATATTTGGCATTTTACAGCTTTAGAAATATTTAGGAAACGCAATTTGGGCAAATCCGTCATGTAAGACACATACAATAGGTGACTACATGTGGGGAACCATTCAACCAAGGAGTGAAAAGGGCCAAGTATATTGCACGCAAAGTGTTGCCGATTGAAGTTGTCTTAAATGACGGGTCTGCCGCAATTTGGCAAAAATATTGTACCGCAACACTCGCGTAAGAAATTTTATCACTTTCACTTTACTACCGATGGACGGTCTGTTTTGCTTCATTCCGACTAAATAACTCGTCTAAAATCTGATATATGTCACGATATGTATTCCTGATTACACTTAGGATAAAGAATGCTGCAAATTTATTAAACATTCGGTAAAAATCCTGTTGTTTACCCGACGCGTGGTTTCGGTGAGCGAAGCCAACCGCCATTGTGATTCTATCGGCGCATGCGTACTCAAGCGATATTTTATGGTTGACCAATCAGTCGGGTTGCGTCAGGTGATAAGGTTTTCGCGGGAATGAATGAAAAGAATTTAAAACACAGGACCATTTTACCCAATAACATTGACGCATTTCTACTACGTGACCCAAATATTTCGTGTGTAAATGGAAACACGAGTTGTTGCCCTTCAATTTTTTTTTATCTCGAGTCGAACGTGGAGAATGTGTTCCTGTAAACGATCTTGTAAACAAGGTGCGTTTTTACTCGTTTTAACGAACTTTTCTGAATAAATGACGCGCGTACGTCTAAAAAAATTTTAAACGGAGTTGTTGGTCGAATTGCGAGTTTTAGCATTCACCGGAATTGAGTTTATAGCTGAGAAATTGAATATTTACTGTGTTAAACGCACACACTTCAGTTTTTTACAGTCCGAATTGAGTTTCCTAGTGAATTTTGCCACCGAATACCGGTGGCAAAAACCGACGTGTATGAATCCCTGTTCCCATGCACATCTAGACAGTATAGACGTCAGCATTTATCATACATCCATGTATGTGAGAGATGTCAAGTATGGCGAGTTCGACTGTACCGCTCTGAGTTCACTCTTCATGTTCTAGAGTCGAGTAAGAATCATCCCAGATCACCGGACTAAGCTTCGAACAGTCAACCGATTTTAGACTCCAAAGCTTGTACAACATACGATAATTGAAATTTTTCACCAAAAATATGTTTATTTTTCACTAGTTATAGATTCAACAATGTCACAATTTCAGTCAGAACCTAGTGGAGTGTGTCCATTCAGGACGTCGCGTTTCCTGGGAGAGATCACCGGCTGAGTGCAGTCGCCATTTTTAACTCTACTACTCCGCTCACTGAGTGGCCGGTTACTTAGGTCTCACTCAGGTCTAACTCGAAAATGACATCATGGACCAGTTGAACAATATTATCACTTACCGGATCAATCATGTCAGTTAGAGGATGTCGTGGGAGTCAGTCGAACACACTGTTAAAACAGTCTGTAGACCAACCATATTTGAACCTGCAGCTGGAGCTGTTCTTGTTCATCAGTCTCTCTGTTTTCATTGTCATTCTTTTGTGCTTCATGCATGAACATGAACAAATCAGACAGAATCTTACTAATAGTAGATTTACTGATACTGCCATGCTTTAACGTGACTTTGTCCCTCATTATGAAGGTGAACTTGACAAAAGGTTGACTGCACTCTACACGTCACAAGTCACACTTTTTGAGTTTTCCTCGATACCAATCATTAAGGATAAAACATCACAGCCAATACATGTATATTTAACTGAGCACATTTTTGCAGGACATTTACTACTGGGCTACTTTCATACCAGACAAATGTCACATGCAGATATCTGCCTCGCATCATTTCTTATGACCCAGGTCAAATTTTATGAATGAAGTTTGTGGGCTGTCATCACCATCAAAGTGGAAGAGATTACTCTTGTAAATATGGAAATTGTAATGTTTTGAATATGCCTGTCCCCAAAATATACTTTTATAGTAATCTATAAAACATAAAGAAACAGTATGCTTTGCCAACAGATTCGGATGAAATACAAATCTGTAGGTTGAATGATGATCAGATCATCAGGACTGGGGGCAGATAGCGATTCAGTTGTGTTTAAAAACGAGAGATCCTGAAGGATCTTGGCGCCCACCATTGTCCGATAATTGTAAGCTAATGACTAGAGGATCTTTTTGTCCATTGTTACTAAGAACAAATGATTGATTTGTAATTTTGTTTACAGAATTACGAATCTGAGCGAAAAGGATCAGAAAAGGCCACTGAAAAACACCAAGATATAATCTAAGTTTCAGGAGTTTCAAAATTTCTAGAAACTGTACTTATGTCGGTTGTTATAATACAAGAGAAATGAGCAAAGTTAGTCTGAAAGTGAATGTACATGTACAGAGGATTCTTCGCCTTTGTTTCGTAGTATTTTTTTTATTTATTTTTTTGCACGTGTCATCATTGGGTACTGGAAGCGAAGACCAATCTCTTTGACACTTTGGCATGAGCTATGAAACATACTTAAGATTTTATAATTAAGAACGAATGCTAATTCTGTTCTGTTTATCAGACTATTTTGAAATATCTCTTTTAAGATACCATGCTCGAAAATAGTAAGATGGTACACTACTTAATACTGAAGAGATCTGGTCCGCGCAGTAATGTTGAAACTTCGAAAGTGCCTGAATCCTGATTATCTCTCTTGGATCAAAACATGCAGTAGTCTACAGTTGTCGAGTTGTGACGTTGAGTCACAAGAGTCACGTCCCTTCATGTAGCCGACCCGCCGGCAGACGAACCTGTGTACCAAATTTCAGAAAGATCAATGAAATATTTCCTGAGAATTCACGGTAACAATGTTTCAAGGGGAAATTCAAGATGGCCGCCTTCTGGCCATATTGGATTTTGGATTCGGACCCAAAAAGGTTTCTTGCACAACTAGACCATAAGGGGAACCTGTGTACCAAATTTCAGAAAGATCCATGAAGTACTTCCTGAGCAATCACGATAACAAATTTGCATTTGCAAAGAAATGGTATCTTGCACAACTAGACGACAAGGTGAACCTGTGTACCAAATTTAACAAAGATCCATGGAGTAGTTCCCGAGAAATCGCAATAACAAAGTTTCATGGGGAAATCCAAGATGGCCGCCTGATGGACATATTGGATTTTGGAATCGGTCCAGAAAAGGTATCGTGCACAATTGAACCTGTGTATCAAATTTGAGAAAGATCCAGGCAGTACTTCCTGAGAAATCATGATAAAAAAATTTCATGGGTAAGTCTAAGATGGCTACCTGGTGACCATATTGGATTTTCGATTCGGACCGAAAAAGGCATCTTGCATATTGAGACCCTAAGGGGAACCTGTGTACCAAAATTGAGAAAGATCCATGCAGTAGTTCCTGAGAAATGACAATAAAGTTTCATGGGGAAATCCAAGATGGCTGCCTGGTGGCCATACTGGATTTTCAAATCGTACCAGGAAAGGTATCTTGCACAACTAGATCCCAAGGGGAACCTGTGTACGAAATTTGAGAAAGATCCATGCAGTAGTTCCTGAGAAATCGCGATAACAAGGTTTCATGGGGAAATCCAATATGGCTGCCTGGTGGCCATATTGGTTTTTCGAATCGGACCGAAAAAGGTATCTTGCACAACTAGACCCCAAGGGGAACCTGTGTACCAAATTTTAGAAAGATCCATGCAGTAGTTCCTGAGAAATCGCGATAACAATGTTTCATGGGGAAATCCAATATGGCTGCCTGGTGGCCATATTGGTTTTTCGAATCGGACCGAAAAAGGTATCTTGCACAACTAGACCCCAAGGGGAACCTGTGTACCAAATTTGAGAAAGATCCATACAGTACTTCCTGAGAAATGATGATAATAAAGTTTCATGGGGAAATCCAAGATGGCTGCCTGGTGGCCATATTGGATTTTCGAACCAGACCAGAAGAGGTATCTTGCACAACTAGACCCCAAGGGGAACCAATGTACCAAATTTGAGAAAGATCCATGCAGTAGTTCCTGAGAAATTGCAATAACAAGGTTTCAAAGGGAAATCCAAGATGGCTGCCTGGTGGCCATATTGGATTTTTCGAATTGGACCAAAAAAGGTATCTTGCACAACTAGACCCCAAGGGGAACCTGTGTACCAAATTTGAGAAAGATCCATGCAGTAGTTTCTGAGAAATCGCGATAACAAGGTTTCATGGGGGGAATCCAAGATGGCTGCCTGGTGGCCATATTGGATTTTCGAATCGGACCAAAAAAGGTATCTTGCACAACAAGACCCCAAGGGGAACCTGTGTACCAAATTTGAGAAAGATCCATGCAGTAGTTCCTGAGAAATTGCAATAACAAGGTTTCATGGGGAAATCCAAGATGGCTGCCTGGTGGCCATATTGGATTTTCGAATCGGACCAAAAAAGGTTTCTTGCACAACTAGACCCCAAGGGGAACCTGTGTACCAAATTTACGAAAGATCCATGCAGTAGTTCCCGAGAAATCGCGATAACAAGGTTTCATGGTGAAATCCAAGATGGCCGCCTGGTGGCCATATTGGATTTTCGAATCGGACCAAAAAAGGTTTCTTGCACAACTAGAACCCAAGGGGAACATGTGTACCAAATTTGAGAAAGATCCATGCAGTAATTTACGAGAAATCGCGATAACAAGGTTTCATGTGGAAATCCAAGATGGCTGCCTTGTGGCCATATTGGATTTTCGAATCGGACCAAAAAAGGTATCTTGCACAACTAGACCTCAAGGGGAACCTGTGTACCAAATTTGAGAAAGATCCATCCAGTAATTCATGAGAAATCGCGATAACAAGAATTGTTTACGGACGGACGGACGACGGACCACGGACGAAAAGTGATTTGAACAGCCCACCATCTGGTGATGGTGGGCTAAAAATGTGCTGCATGTCAATATGATTTCAGCCCTTGTTTGGCTGTGGGCATGGCATAACCTTTTAATCAAGTATGAAAGAGCAATGATTGGCCAACCACACTGACGGATATATGAACAACAAGGGGTACACTTGAATAATTATTGACAAACAACTTTAAAATCATGACAGGCATATACTGAAACCTGTTAAATAATGACCCGCGTTATAATGAGGGATAGGTGTTTAAATAAAGAACATGTATGCATAAACTATAAACAACAAAAATACTGAACATCAAACAAAATTTCAAACATTTTACATGCAGCAGAATAAATTCTAAACCAAGTTCCCTATTTACCTTACAGCAGGCCTGTGCTTGCTAGAAAGAGTAAATTATGATGATATTGAATTGCATATGGTGATCATGATGAACAGTTCAAAGAGGGATAGAAAGGAAAGGTTCACAATATTAACGAGAGATCCTGAAGGATCTTGGTGCCCGCCATTGTCCGTGAATTGTAAGCTAATGACTAGAGGATCTTTTTGTCCATTGTTACTAAGAACAAATGATTGATTTGTAATTTTGTTTACAGAATTTTGAATCTGAGCGAAAAAGATCGGAAAAGGGACACTGAAAAACACCAAGATATAATCTAAGTTTCAGGAGTTTCAAGATTTCTAGAAACTGTACTTATGTCGGTTGTTATAATACAAGAGAAATGAGCAAAGTTAGTCTGAAAGTGAATGTACGGAGGCTTCTTCGCCTTTGTTTCGTAGTATTTTTTTTATTTATTGGGTCATCATTGGGTACTGGAAGCGAAGACCAATCTCTTTGACACTTTGGCATGAGCTATGAAACATACTTAAGATTATTTTATAATTAAGAACGAGTGCTAATTCTGTTCTGTTTATACGGCTATTTTGAGATATCTCTTTTAAGATACCATGCCTGAAAATAGTAAGATGGTACACTACTTAATACTGAAGGGATCCGGTCTGCGCAGTAATGCTGAAACTTCGAAAGTGCCTGAATCCTGATTATCTCCCTTGGATCGAAACATGCAGTAGTCTACAGTTGTCGAGTTGTGACGTTGAGTCACAAGAGTGACGTCCCTTCATGTAGCCGACCCGCCGGCAGACGAAAGGGTGGAGCAGTTCACTTGCTACTGCATGGACTAAAGAAAGCTGATTTAAAATTTGAAGAAATACATTTTAATTCCGAATTATTTGAACTCCTTGATATGGAAGGTGAAGGTATGGATATTCTCTATAGTCAATATATAGAATATGCCCCACCGTTTGGTCCGCCGACTCTTGTGATGCAATGTCACAACTCGAGAATACCGAATTAATTTGAAGCGTAACTTGGATTTTCGAATCGGACCAAAAAAGGTATCTTGCACTACTAGGCCCCATGTGGGACCTGTGTACCAAATTTCAGAAAGATCCACGAAATATTTCCTGAGAATTCACGGTAACAATGTTTCAAGGGGAAATTCAAGATGGCCGCCTTGTGGCCATATTGGATTTTCGATTCGGACCGAAAAAGGTATCTTGCACAACTAGACCATAAGGGGAACCTGTGTACCAAATTTGAGAAAGATCCATGCAGTACTTCCTGAGAAATCACGATAACAAAATGGGAAAATCCAAGATGGCCGCCTGGTGACCATATTGGATTTTCGATTCGGACCGAAAAAGGCATCTTGCATATCGAGACCCTAAGGGGAACCTGTGTACCAAATTTAAGAAAGATCCTTGCAGTAGTTCCTGAGAAATGACGATAAAGTTTCATGGAGAAATCCAAGATGGTTGCCTGGTGGCCATACTGGATTTTCAAATCGGACCGGGAAAGATATCTTGCACAACTAGACACCAAGGGGAACCTGTGTAACAAATCTGAGAAAGATCCATGCAGTACTTCCTGAGAAATGAAGATAAATTTTCATGGGGAAATCCAATATGGCTGCCTGGTGGCCATATTGGATTTTCGAATCGGACCAAAAAAGGTATCTTGCACAACTAGACCCCAAGGGGAAACTGTGTACCAATTTGAGAAAGATCCATGCAGTAGTTCCTGAGACATCGCGATAACAAGGTTTCATGGAGAAATCCAAGATGGCTGCCTTGTGGCCATATTGGATTTTCGATTCAGACCGAAAAAGGTATCTTGCACAACTGGACCCTAAGGGGAACCTGTGTATCAAATTTGAGAAAGATCCATACAGTACTTCCTGAGAAATGACGATAACAAAGTTTCATGGCGAAATCCAAGATGGCTGCCTGGTGGCCATATTGGATTTTCGAATCGGACCAGAAAAGGTATCTTGCACAACTAGACCTCAAGGGGAACCTGTGTACCAAATTTGAGAGAGATCCATGCAGTAGTTCCTGAGAAATCGCGATAACAAGGTTTCATGGGGAAATCCAAGATGGCTGCCTGGTGGCCATACTGGATTTTCGAATCGGACCAGAAAATTATCTTGCACAACTAGACCCCAAGGGGAACCTGTGTACCAAATTTGAGAAAGATCCATGCAGTAGTTCCTGAGAAATCATGATAAGATTTCATGGGGAAATCCAAGATGGCTGCCCGGTGGCCATATTGGATTTTCGAATCGGACCAGAAAAGGTATCTTGCGCAACTAGACCCCAAGGGGAACCCGTGTACCAAATTTGAGAAAGATCCGTGCAGTAGTTCCTGAGAAATCGCGATAACACGGTTTCATGGGGAAATCCAAGATGGCTGCCTGGTGGCCATATTGGATTTTCGAATCGGACCAGAAAAGGTATCTTGCACAACTAGACCCCAAGGGGGAACCTGTGTACCAAATTTGAGAAAGATCCATGCAGTAGTTCCTGAGAAATCGCGATAACAAGGTTTCATGGGGAAATCCAAGATGGCTGCCTGGTGGCCATATTGGATTTTCGAATCGGACCAAAAAAGGTATCTTGCACAACCAGACCCCAAGGGAAACCTGTGTACCAAATTTGAGAAAGATCCATGCAGTAGTTCCTGAGAAATCGCGATAACAAGATTTCATGGGGAAATCCAAGATGGCTGCCCGGTGGCCATATTAGATTGAATCGGACCAAAAAAGGTATCTTGCACAACTAGACCCCAAGGGGAACCTGTGTACCAAATTTGAGAAAGATCCATGCAGTAGTTCCTGAGAAATCGCGATAACAAGGTTTCATGGGGAAATCCAAGATGGCTGCCTGGTGGCCATATTGGATTTTCGAATCGAACCAGAAAAGGTATCTTGCACAACTAGATCCCAAGGGGAACCTGTGTACCAAATTTGAGAAAGATCCATGAAGTAGTTCCTGAGAAATCGCGATAACAAGATTTCATGGGGAAATCCAAGATGGATGCCCGGTGGCCATATTGGATTTTCGAATCGGACCAGAAAAGGTATCTTGCACAACTAGACCCCAAGGGGAACCTGTGTACCAAATTTGAGAAAGATCCATGCAGTAGTTCCTGAGAAATCGCGATAACAAGGTTTCATGGGAAATCCAAGATGGCTGCCTGGTGGCCATATTGGATTTTCGAATCGGACCAGAAAAGGTATCTTGCACAACTAGATCCCGAGGGGAACCTGTGTACCAAATTTGAGAAAGATCCATGCAGTAGTTCCTGAGAAATCGCGATAACAAGGTTTCATGGGGAAATCCAAGATGGCTGCCTGGTGGCCATATTGGATTTTCGAATCGGACCAAAAAAGGTATCTTGCATAACTAGACCCCAAGGGGAATCTGTGTACCAAATTTGAGAAAGATCCATGCAGTACTTCCTGAGAAATCGCGATAACAAGAATTGTTTACGGACGGACGGACGACGGACGACGGACAAAAAGTGATTTGAACAGCCCACCACCTGGTGATGGTGGGCTAAATATTGGACTCCAATGATCTCCCAATGTATAATTTGGTTGCTTCATCCACTCAAATCAGTTTGAAGGTTTGACAGAAGAAAATCATTTGCCTGATCAAGATGATGCAAAGAAAAATGAATTATATAAAATATATAGATAAATAGTGCCTCACTCTCAGAGTTCTTATTGTGCCAAAAGGTGAAATGCCAAAGTTCATGTTTTTCTTCAACATTTCATAGATTAGTTATTGTTAATGATGAGTATTGTGTATTCTTGTGGTAATTTTTGAAAGTGCTCCAGCCTATCTTTGATGTTAGTTTGTGATGTCACAGCAGACCAAGTCTTGGTCCCATCCTTATTAGTCTGTAACATTCAAGTTTAGGGCTGCTAGTCTGATACAACATCACAATCATCAAAACATAAGCAGTGATGGTTCCCCTGTCTGAATTCAGCTGTGTTTATTCATTACTAACTTTTTTTTTATCATTTCCTATAAGACAAAATACAATAATATAAATAAAATGAATAGGCTATTATCTATATCTAACATACTATAGAAATTATAAAAGGGAAAATTTAGAAACCTTCCATTTCACCATGTTCAAGAACCAATTGACAGAGACACTATCGGGGGTTTGGAAGAGTATTGAACAACTACTCACCTTTCTGTTTGGGCACACAGAATCAAGACATGATGATATGCTGGGACTTTTACAGCAGTCACAGGATTCTGAGAGGGAAATACAGCATTCACAACAATGGGGTTCATCCTCCTTACCACAGAATGTCCACTGACCACACATACCTCGTGCCTGGGAAGAACAATGTCAAATGTTAGACAAACAGCCAGCATACATGTCATGAACAAATACTTCTGTAATATCAACAGTTTACATTTAAAATGTTCATGTCATTTTTGGAATTTGTGACAAGATTCAAGGCTCTTGATTGTTCCAAACACCATCCCTGAGCCTAGCTGCATCCCGCTGGCATATACATGTACAGATTTTTCTACATACCATTTATGCAATAATCAGAGAGAACCATATTCATTTTATTGACAAAATGAAACTCACGAGGCAACATTGTCGTAAGACAAGAATAATAACGACGATGACAACATAGCCTCCAACTGCTATACAGACAATGGCAGCTGTTGGTAGATCATTGGAAGACACTGTGGGCGCTTGTGTGGGGATACTTGGCACTGGCTGAAATGATATAAAACTTAGGATGAGTGTCAATTAAGCAACACACCAAGCAGATAACATGGTAATGACCTTTTTCTCGCCCACCACCTCTTCTCTACATCAAAAATATTTTTCTTTGCTGCAAAACGATAGCCAAACAACCTGTAGTTCGACAGCAATCTTGTGCAATGGCAGATTATTATGTCTATATGGACTATAGAATACAATCTTATGTACAAAACATATCTTAAGCTATCCATGTTGACGACTTCCTCACCATTCCCCCCCAGGAATAAAAAAAGCTCCCCTCAATTTTTGAAAAGTAAATGATGGGAAAGGTAGGTAATATAAAACTTTGTTATAGAAAGAGCAAATTGAAGAACATTTCCCTCCGTGGACATATCCCCTTCCTGGACGACATATATCCCCCTTCCCATATTTTCAGATATTTGAAAGATATACTCCAAATAATGACCTCAAAAAAATGATCTTCAAAAACCAAGTTTGCTCTAAGTTGTAACGATAGTTGCAAGGACACTAAAATTCAGCATGTTTGGACAATTTATGGCTCATATTTGACAGATTAAGAGGAATCTTTTAGCACGCACAATAAACCTCTGAGGAATAAAATAAGAGGTGAAAATTATGTAGAGGTAGGCTGTAAAAATGTATACCGATGATCGTGATGAGGTCGAAATGGAAGTGAGTCACCTTGTGCATTTTATAGTTGACAATACCTTCCAGTTAATTAAGTTGGCAAAAACCTGTTTTCAAGCCCTGATACTCTGAGTCTCTGGTATTTACTAATATAACTTACATTTGACATTTTATCGCACGAACCCGATCACACCAACACTCAACAGAATGAGGATACGTCTGAAAATGGGACTGCAGATCATGTAGTTTGTCAGCAATGTCGAAGTTCAAAATGTGAATGTTTATCACACGAACACACACTCCAGTTCTATACTACAGTTTCATTTTCATGCAGTTCTTTGTTCACCGAATAGTTCCAGCTTGCAATCTCATTTTTCACATTCAAAGTAAGAGCTTTGAAGGCAGGCAAATTATCATGTGAACCACCACACAACCAGATCATTTGCCATTTTCAAAAACGTTTTGAGTGCTGTGCAAACTATGTTGCTGAATCTGCATAATTCAACTATTTTCCCCCAGAATATCCCGGAGATAATTCGCCCAAATAACCAATACCAAAGTGTGATCAATTTACAGCACTTGAACAAGATAAATTATAATCAGGTGATTATTGTCCTCCAGACTTGCCGCCAGAAAAATCAACACATCCTGTGCATGCTCTGGCTTGTCAGTTTGCTTTGGAGTTCTTTGACAACGGAGGTAAAATAAACCCCCATCCCGAATCAATGTCGTAAAATGTAAGGAAAACAAATTAAAATAATTGTTTGGATTGCTATTTCGTTAACTTCATAGATGGTATTGATTGTACAACTGAACATAAATTGATGCAAAATACCCTAGTATCTAGCTTTGATAAAAAAAAACATGTATAACGACATACCATAAACTGTTACCACCTCCGGTGGAAACAACGTCAAAACAGTTGTGTTTGACGTATTTTTCAGAATTTTGATGTCAAATCAGAAGAAATGGCCCTTCAAAAAGTCGGGGATAAGAGTGTAACTTCAGTTAAGGATACAGTACTAACTGGAAGTCGAGAAAAACATCCGCAAAAGATACTGGACGAAGATACATATACCGATGTAAGTTCTGCGACACAACAACAACAACAGTCTGACGCACACAGTGTGGGACAGTGTCCAAAATGTAGCGAATCTAAGCCTAAATCTTGGAACTTGTTGAACAACATTTGTTTTACCTTCCCCTTATGGGGAGTAGTAAAGAATAGGAGCCATGTACAGCCACAGTAACCCGTGTGTGGAATGAGTCATGAACAGGTTGGGGGAAATACCTTGATCGAGGTATTATACATTTATCGGGGTATTATTATACCTCGATAGAGGTATAGGCCTATACCTCGATTGGGATATAGCAGGGCTATGTCAACTTCAGTTTTTGTCAATTTATGGAAAATGTGGACATCCACACATACCCTGGACTGTATGGGTCGTTCAACAACATCTATGGCTTCATTGTTCCACGATTTTCACAGCAACTTATTGCTTCGTTTTATGCGACTAATCAAGTCAAATTAGCCACTCTAATATTTCAACGAGAGATCCTGAAGGATCTTGGCGCCCACCATTGTCCGATAATTGTAAGCTAATGACAAGAGGATCTTTTTGTCCATTGTTACTAAGAACAAACGATTGATTTGTAATTTTGCTTACAGAATTTCGAATCTGATCGAAAAAGGGACACTGGAAAACAACACGATATCATCTTTCTAAGTTTAAGGAGTTTCAAGATTTCTAGAAACTGTACTTATGTCGGTTGTTATAGTATAAGAGAAAAGTTAGTCTAAAAGTGAATCTTTTGTCTTCGTTTCGTAGGTTTTTTTGCACGTGTCATCATTGGGTACTGGAAGCGAAGACAAATCTCCTCGACCCTTTGGCATGAACTATGAAACATACTTAATATTTTATAATTAGGAATGAATTCTGTTCCGTTTACTGGGCTAGTTTGAGATATCTCTTTTAAGATACCATGCTCGAAAACAGTAAGATGGTACAATACTTAATACTGAAGGGATCCGCGCAGTAATGTTGAAACTTCGAAAGTGTCTGAATCCTGATGAAACATGCAGAAGTCTACAGTTGTCGAGTTGTAACGTTGTGTCACAAGAGTGACGTCCCATCATGTAGCCGACCCGTCGGCGGACGAAACAGTGGGGCAGTTCACTGGACTAAAGAAAACTGATTTAAAATTTGAAGAAATACATTTTAATTCCGAATTATTGGAACCTCTTGATATGGAAGGTGAAGGTATGGATATTCTCTGTAGTCACTTTTTAGAATATGTCCCAACGTTTGATCCGCCGACTCGTGTGATGCAACGTCACAACTCAGGAATGCCGTATTAATTTGGAGCGTAACTTGGATTTTCGAATCGGACCAAAAATGGTATTTTGCACAACTAGGCCCCATGTGGGACCTGTGTACAAAATTTCAGAAAGATCCATGAAGTAGTTCCTGAGAATTCACGATAACTATGTTTCAAGGGGAAATCCAAGATGGGCACCTGGTGGCCAAATTGGATTTTCGAATCGGACGAGGAAAGGGTATTTTGCACAACTAGACCCCAATGGGAACCTATGTACCAAATTTGAGAAAGATCCATGCAGTACTTTCTGAGAAATCATGATAACAAAGTTGCATGGGGAGATCCAAGATGGCCACCTGGTGGCCATATTGGATTTTCGAATCGGAAAGAAAGAGGTATCTTGCACAACTAGATCACAAGGGGAACCTGTGTACCAAATTTGACAAAGATTCATGCGGTAGTTCCTGAGAAATCGCAATAACAAAGTTTCATGGGGAAATCCAACATGGCTGCTTTGTGGCCATATTGGATTTTCGAATCGGACCAAAAAAGGTATCTTGCACAACTAGACCCCAAAGGGAACCTGTGTACCAAATTTGAGAAAGATCCATGTAGTAGTTCCTGAGAAATAGCGATAAAAAGGTTTCACGGGGAAATCCAAGATGGCTGCCTGGTGGCCATATTGGATTTTCGAATCGGACCAGAAAAAGTATGTTGCATAACTAGACCCCAAGGGGAACCTGTGTACCGAATTTGAGGAAGATCCATGGAGTAGTTCCCAACAAAAAGCAATAACACGGTTTCATGGGGAAATCCAAGATGGCCGCCTTGTGGCCATATTGGATTTTCGAATCGGACCAGAAAAGGTATCTTGCACAACTAGACCCCAAGGGGAACCTGTGTATCAAATTTGAGAAAGATCCATGCAATACTTTCTGAGAAATGACAATAAGGTTTCATGTGGAAATCCAAGATGGCCGCCTTGTGACCATATTGGATTTCTAATCGAACCAGAAAAGGTATCATGCACAACTAGACCCCAAGGGGAACCTGTGTACCGAATTTGAGAAAGATCCAGGCAATACTTTCTGAGAAATCACGATAACAAAGTTTCATGGGGGAAATCCAAGATGGCTGCCTGGTGGCCATATTGGATATTCGAATCGGACCAGAAAAGGTATCTTGCACAACTAGACCCCAAGGGGAACATGTGTACCAAATTTGAGAAAGATCCATGCAGTAGTTCCTGACAAATCGCGAAAACAAAGTTTCATTGGGAAATCCAAGATGGCCGCCTTGTGGCCATATTGGATTTTCGAATCAGACCAGAAAAGGTATCTTGCACAACTAGACCCCAAGGGGAACCTGTGTACCAAATTTGAGAAAGATCCATGCAGTAATTTCCGAGAAATCGCGATAACAAGGTTTCATGTGGAAATCCAAGATGGCTGCCTTGTGGCCATATTGGATTTTCGAATCGGACCAAAAAAGGTATCTTGCACAACTTGACCCCAAGGGGAACCTGTGTACCAAATTTGAGAAAGATCCATGCAGTAGTTCCTGAGAAATCGCGATAACAAGAAATTGTTTACGGACGGACGACGGACCACGGACAAAAAGCGATTTGAACAGCCCACCATCTGGTGATGGTGGGCTAAAAATGAAACATGGTTTCAAATGACATATTCGGTGAAATTTATTATGTAAATGAAAATGGCATGTGATGGCATACTTCCATCTATCCATGTTGCATGAATGTAGATGCACTGACATCCATGCATCCTAGCATGCATACACATGGCAGGGTCATAATACCCAGAGCAGAGGTCTGTTTTTTGTCTGTTTTTTATGTGCACATGCTAGCAGTTTAAATTATGTATCTGTCAGTTAAACTTGATTTATTAACTAGGCATTGCCTCTCAAATCCTGCAATTTGCGCATGACCTTGATATGGAAGTATGCCACCCCATGCTTTTTTCATTTACAGAATAAATTTCACTGAATATGTCATTTGAAGCCATGTTTCATTTTTGAAATATTGAAGTGGCTAATTTGAATGATTAGTCGCATAAAACGAAGCAATACGTTGCTGTGAAAATCATGGAATAATGAAGCAATGGATGCTGTTGAAAGATTCATGCAGTCCGGCATGTGTGTGAATGTCCACATTTTCCATAAATATATAAAAACTGAAGTTGACATAGCCCTATACCCCAATCGAGTTATAGGCTAATACCTCGATCAAGGTATAATACCCCGATCAAGGTATAATACCTCGATCAAGGTATTTTCCCCAACCTGATGAATGAAATTTTCCTCAAATCCTCACAATTGCAACCGTTTATCCTCCCCGAATGATTCTTTACTACTACCAATATTGAATAGTTGGAAAACTCTTCAGCACTAATAGAATCTTGTTGAACTATATACTGGCTGCAGCCTGGAGGTACCTGATTTCTAATCCCATTTTTGCCATAAGCTTTGTCTTTTGAATGGTCATCAAAAGACTTTCAATAAACATATCTTGAAAGTAGGCATTCAAGTTCGGTAATATCCTTTTCTTTGGTATGGCAGTATACATGTAAAACAGCTGGGTGTACAGAGGTAGCATAGCAGCCGTTATTCACAATCACAATGGCAGTTCAGTGTGAATTACTCTAGCAATACAGTGATCACTCTCGCTATATAAAATCCTGAGAGTGATCAACAGCTCTCGCACATTTTACAAACTCGAGAAAATTTGGTGTCTGAGAATATAATTAAACACAACATCAGCACATGTATCATTGATCAGCCACAAAAATAATTTCTGAAGGTTATCCCAGTCAGTCAATCTTCTGGCTTCGATTGCATCCCTTTCGTCTAAAATGGCTGCAGGAATTATCTCTGCTCCACCGTAGTAAAATGTAGAACGGAAGGAACAGGCAGGGTGCGAAATAGCTCTTTGCTCGGTTTCCCGGGCAACCTAAATTTCCTTTGGGCAACCAAATTCTGTCCAAATTGCATCGCATTTGGATGTGTTGGTTGCCCATGCTTGCCGATGGGCAACTAGAATTTATCTGTCTATTTTATACTCTGACAGTTGGTACGATTCCACAATCTTCCATTGGTTTGGCATTTTAATTGGCATGGATGATCAGCGCGTGATCGGTAACTAATGCATCAATGAAAGAACGTACCGGTTCTATTTTCAGGTTGTAAATCATTTATGTAGTCCTAGATACCTACCCCGCCCACCCCACTCATTTTTTCAATGAAAGGTCCGCCATTGTGTTGCAAGCCATGGCACAGCTTGGTAGAATGTGGAAAAAAGGTCAAATGGGTAAATTTGCCTTGATATAGTACACAAATGGTGTTATTTATGAAATAATTATAATGTATAATGTCATGGCTGATGAAACTGCACAGATATAAATTAATTGTGTGAGACGTTTCACATAATAAACCGCACGCATAATAATGTAACAGGTCGTTACATTTTTTTGCCTGTGGATGAGATTAGATTTGGAGCTGTTGGTAAAAAGCGGAAAACGGATCGAGGCTTGGTGAATGCCAGTCAGTCTGCAGCTGATAGCTCCTTTGTAACCTCTTCCACCATGTAGGTTGCTGATATAAATGTGGTTAAGAGACTGGCAAGTAAAATGGAGGGTGGTGCACCTTTACCACTTGTTTGAAGTACTTGTTTGGGATCCGATATAGATATAAAGAAGGATTAGTATATTGATTTATCCATTAGTAGAACCAATGTAAAGACCGCTGATAGATGATTTAGTGATTACTGACAAGTACTGACCATGAATCACTCATTACTGACCCCATAGGATGCCTGTGATTTACATCAGTTTTCAGCATGCTCCCATATGAAATGGAGGAATTTGAGGATCAACAGTGATAACATAACACTAAACTGAGGGTAGCCACCCTCTCCTAGTCATACCTGGGTACTATGTCTGAGTTACCTTACCCTATAACCCCTTATATTCTGAAAGCTTCAATACTGTAATACTACATTATACACTCATGCCAAAAGGGAGGATCTCAAGTTATTAGTCTGACTTTATATAGCATGTTGAAGAATTATTAAAATAATATCATGTTCATGATGATTATTGACTATTTGCAGCATATTGAGAAGATCATACAAAGAGATTTCTACCCTGATTTAGCGAAGCTGCAGGCTCAAGCAGAATACTTAGAGGCTGTGGAGAAAAATGATCTTGTAAAACTGAGGCAACTGCATGTGAAGTATGGACCAAAACGACCCGGAACTCAAACACCATCTTTGTGTAAGTTACCAGTAAAGACAAACTAATGACAAGTACTGAAACCCCCTCCATGTCCACCACAGCTGGTGTCTCAATTCCTCGAAAAAGACAACTCTATATGTATTCACACACACAATAATCATTTATCCATAAAGTTTTGACATATTGTCTCCAGTCATGTGAGCCTTAGAAATTACCAGACTAGGAGAACACCTATTTCTCACCAGAAATAAATTTGAGGTGAGTAAGATGCCTAAATCCTGCAAAATTTAATACATTGTTCAACATAGAACTCTGAGTTTTACTCTTGTCAAAATGCTCGCCTACTCACGTTGATAAAATCTGATTGAGGAGAGCAGTTGACTGCTCACCCGTGACTTCCTCATGACAAGGCATGATTACCATAACCTTGATAGTCCAGAGAAGCCATTTCCTTCATTTATGACAACACTTCTCACTATAATGTGTTTCATTATCTTATTTGTTTTTTGTAGGATATTTACTTAGTACATTTGTTAATCACATCAACTAGTATTGTAACAAAGCCAACATTAGCCCTGGTCCACAGGCCCGCAAAACAAGAGTTTTGGGGGGTGTGGGCGGTGGTATTAGGGTGAAGTGTCGAAATATGGGGTCTCTATATATAACCCCATGCTTTATATAAATCGACATAAAGGTGTGAAACGGACTTTGGGTGAATCGAGAAATAAATGGTTTACCGTCAAACAAAATACATCAGCATATTCTACAAGTACAATGTATCACTGTATATATTCCCGTCGTCAAATTATAAAATTTGTGCAATTTTTTACCTTTGCCGGGCGATTCAAAATCCAACCTAACTGTCCATCCATCTAGGAACAGTTAGATTATGGCGGGCTTCGTTCTCAATTCTGATTGGTCAGTCGCGACACACCTCCGGCAAGAGAGGTCACGCACTGATCAGCTGTCGCAACTGACCAATCAGAATTGAGAACGAAGCCCGCCATAATCTAACTGTTTCTAGATGGATGGACAGTTAGGTTGGATTTTGAATCGCCCGGCAAAGGTAAAAAATTGCACAAATTTTATAATTTGACGACAGGAATATATACAGTGATACTTGTAGAATATGCTGATGTATTTTGTTTGGCGGTAAACCGTTTATTTCTCGATTCACCCAAAGTCCGTTTCACACCTTTGATGTGGATTTATATAAAGCATGGGGTTATATATAGAGACCCCATATTTCGACACTTCATCCTAATACCACCGCCCACACCCCCCAAAACTCTTGTTTTGCGGGCCTGTGCCCTGGTCACAGAACAGTTAGTATGCTTTGATGAATTATCACTATCATCACAATTTCACAAACAGTGATACAATTCTCATTTACAACTGCATGGTCTTAACATCCTATTCACAGCTCGTTGCATATTGTTGTTTTAGCTTTTATTGTTTACCTCAGATAACACTCCTGCCACTTTTGAGACTCCAGAAGTGGGCAACAGACCAGCAACTCCAAAAGTGCAACAGAGTCTTCAGTCAGAGAAAAGTACAGATGAAGAAGGAATTAAAGAGACTCAGAACCCCGAAAAAACAGAGCTCAAAAGTATGTCCCATTTTTAGCCATATATGTGGTTTAATTTTTAGCTCATCTGGGCTAATGTCATGGCCTGATTGTCCGTCGTGCGTAAACATCTTCTTCTCTGAAACCGCTTGGCCGATTAAGCTGAAACTTGGCATCCATGTTCCCCCCAATGAGTACACCAGAATTTGTTCGTGCGGTGTCAATATGATTTTAAATATGGCTGTCATGGCAGCTATATTGAATTTGCCAGTGAAATCAAGTCATCATTATTTTTCGGTAACTACTTCATGGATCTTTCTCAAATTTGGTACACCGGTTTCCCTTTGGGTCTAGTTGTACAACATGTGTACTTTAGTCCATCTTGGATTTCCCGATGAAACACTGTTACCACGATTTCTTAGGAACTACCTCATGGATCTTTCTCAAATTTGGTACACAGGTTCCACTTGGGGTCTAGTTGTGCAAGGTACCTTTTCTGCTTTGATTCGAAAATCCAGTATGGCCACCAGGTGGCAATCTTGGATTTTCCCATGAAACATTGTTATTGTGATTTCTCAGGAAGTACTGCGTGGATTTTTTCTCAAATTTGGTACACAGGTTCCCCTTGGCGTCTAGTTGTACAAGATACCTTTTTCGGTCTGATTCGACAATCCAATATGGCCACTAGGTGGCCATCTTGGATTTCCCCATGAAAATTTTTTATCACGATTTCTCAGGAAGCACTTCATGGATCTTCCTCAAATTTGGTACACAGGTTCCCCTTGGGGTCTAGTTGCGCAAGATACCTGTTGTGGTCTGATTCAAAAATCCAATATGACCACCAGGCAGCCATCTTGGATTTTCCGATGAAACGTTATCGAGATTTCTCAGGAACTAGTGCATGAATCTTTCTCAAATTTGGTACACAGGTTCCCCTTGGGGTCTAGTTATGCAAGATACCTTTTCTGCTTTGATTCGAAAATCCAATATGGTCACCATGCAGCCATCTTGGATTTCCCGATGAAACATTGTTATCGTAATTTCTGAGGAAGTACTTCATGGATCTTTCTCAAATTTGGTACACAGGTTCCCCTTGGGGTCTAGTTGTGCAAGATATCTTTTGTGGTCCGATTCGAAAATCCAATATGGCCACTAGGTGGCCATCTTGGATTTCTCCATGAAACTTCATCACGATTTCTCAGGAACCACTGCATGGATCTTTTTCAAATTTGGTACACAGGTTCACCTTGGGTTCTAGTTGTGCAAGGTACCCTCTCTGATTCGAAAATCCAATATGGCCATCAGGCGGATTTCCCTATGAAACTTTGTTATCGTGATTTCTCAGGAAGTACTGCATGGATCTTCCTCAAATTTGGTACACAGGTTCCCCTGGGGTCTAGTTGTGCAAGATAGCTTTTGTGATTTGATTCGAAAGTCCAATATGGCCACCAGGCGGCCATCTTGGATTTTCCCATGAAGCTTTGTTATCGCGATTTCTCAGGAACTACTGCATTGATCTTTCTCAAATTTGATACACAGGTTCCCCTTGGGGTCTAGTTGTGCAAGATGCCTTTTCTGGTCCGATTCGAAAATCCAATATGGCCACCAGGCAGCCATCTTGAATTTCCCCATGAAATGTTGTCATCGTGAATTCTCAGGAAATTACTGCATGGGTCTTTGTCAAATTGGGTACACAGGTTCCCGTTGGGGTCCAGTTGTGCAAGATACCTTTTTTGGTCCATTTCGAAAATCCAATATGGCGGCATCTTGAATTTCCCATGAAACTTTGTTATCATGAAATCTCAGGAAATTACTGCATGGATCATTTAGTGTTCAGGGGGACAACACCAGTTAGAAACTCATCTATTGTAGTATTGCAGTAAAAATTTCTTGCAGCTACTTTCGCCAGTTACAGTCAGATGAGCTACAGTGCCGTGGCACTATCTTTATAGTTTTGATATTTTCCAATTTGTCCAATAAAATAGACCTAAATTTGTATTGTTAAAGATGAAATTTATTATAACCTTCCGATCATGATCATGCAACTCTTACAAGCCTACAGGTTTTCTATGACAAGATCTGTGATACTATATGTGGCACTCTCTTAAATTTCCCTCACATACAACTCTCCAGAAAATGTCATACAGAGAACAGTGAAGAACTTCCCAGAACATTCTTCACAGTACTAATGTGTTCTATGCACCATACTTTATACATGCATCCCTTCTAGAACCTTCTAGAATAAACAATAAATGCAGAATGATGTCATTGTCAGTAACATTCTTACATAGAATAAATATGTTTACAAATTACTGCTGCCTCGTTGCCAAATCAAAGAAAATTAACTACTATATCTACATAAAATAATAAAATGAATTACAATTGAGAAATTGAAGGAGGGCTAGAGTACAGTATCATATCCTCATAATTTGTATTTTGGAAATAGTTGCTAAATGGTTGCCCAAGTGTCAGCTGTATTTAGAGTTTGTCAGTTACCTAGTGTTCTGTACCTGGCATTGACAGTCTGCTTATTTCCATTATTGCTATATTCTATATTAATGTTTCATACATTACTTTACTTTTAATATTCAGAAGAAGGATTGGACAAGTTTTTGAGTAAAACCACGAGTGAGGATAATGCATCATTTGCAGAAATATTGAGGGAGTCTGACAAGAAGCTGAAGGAGAAGCATGCCTGGCTGTATGAGAGAGAAAGCCAGCGACAGGAGGTGAATTCTGTTGCTATGCTCAGTCACGGATTTAATTATCTAACCCACATACACAGACATTTGAATATGCGACTATGCAGTAGTGATGTATCTGTTAGGAAATCTTCTGTTTTGGAATACAATGCCAGATTCTTGGATGTCTTGGGTCAGCTGTTGAGATTCAATAGATTCAAGTTAAAACAGTCTTGTGGAGCTTGACTCAACCAAGAAATTGTTTTAATATTGAGCTTGAGGCCATCAGTGGTGAGCCCATGCTCTTTCTTATCAACACTGGTTCTTCATTGAAATGTAACATTTTGGCTTAATTGGCTCACTAACTCCATGATGAATCTGTTTGAATAGGAGCAGGAGAAGAAGCTTGCACTCCCCAGTATTGAAGAACAGGCCTCTATTGAGCTGAGTGTGCCGGCTGGTTTACAAACCTGGCAGTACCTAGCCAAGAATCATGTTATGTATGTCCCAGATGGTAAGCTTTGATCTTGTGACTTTTTAAACTTTAGCCATTGCTTAAACATGTTCATGTTTGTCCTATACTGCAGAATGTGGAGTTTCCATGTAGAACATTCCTATCCATGCTATCTGTGGAGGAAGAGTCAGGGAGGGTGCGGACCCCCAACCAAAAAACCAACAAAAAAAATCTTTTCTGGGATCAGCGAACCCTGGGATTCCACGTAGAAATGTCTTAAATTGATATACATGTAAAATAAACGAATGTGGATTATGGTATTAGAGTATAGGTGTATTAAACAGATCATCATCTATTCATGTGATTTGTGAGCATACTATTTAAGCTGGGGTTTCATTATGTATATGAACTGACACGAACATAGTTTGTATAGACCTGTTAAACCAGAAAGTCTAATGGAGTCTGGCATAAGGTGCAATATTTTTTAATATTGATGCGTGCTTATGCGAAGCAAAAATGAAAATAGAACCTTAAATCTACATACATTCTGTTCAGATTTATTTCCAAAAAACATGTAGAAGGCATCTCCGGCAACTTAGGACCCCTGGAACTTCGCCTGTTAGTGTGACAGGATTCGCTTATTTTAGCTTTGTGAAAATCAATCATATCAGTACGCAGTCGTAAATGTATTAAATATAACTAGAAAGTCAAATGGATTCAGGCATGAAGTGTTATTCTTGTGTCTGTTCAGATTTATATCCAGGAGAACACTTAGAATGCCCCTGGAACCTCGCCTGTTGGGCTGTGATAGTCGACCCCCCTATGAACTTTCACTAGATCCGCCTTTGGAAATTGAAAACATTAGCACCCCTCCCCAATTTGAAAACATTAGCACCCCCCCCCAATTTGAAATCCTATTGACTAGTGCAAGTAAACAATGTACATAATGTTGATATTATATATCCTCATCTCTTAGGTGCAGAGCTCAGTGCTCAAGAACTTGTGGAACTTAGAAAGAGAAAGCCTCAGGAGATTATCCACAGAAATTCAAGATTTGAGGAAACTCCATTTGACAGTGAACGTAGTAAGCAGATGTTACAGGAGGCTGCCACAGTCCAGGCCCTGACTAATCATGGGAAAATCGGAGCCGATGGTAAGGAGATTGTCCCTATCCCGTCTCCCCAGGTGAATGGTTATGGGTTTGTGGGTACCCCCTCGCCGGCCCCAGGAGTGGATGCTTCACCCCTGATGACATGGGGAGAGATTGAAGGCACCCCTTTCAGACTGGATGCAAGTGACACACCCATACCTAAATCATCTGGACCATCTTTCAAAGTGAGTCATTAAAAATCTGTTATTCAGTTTTTTCCAAATCAATCTTTCATCCATGTATTATAGCAGTTCAGTTCATGCAGTTGGTTATACCATTCCAGTGTTGATGGAATTGATAGTGGTAAGGTATCAATCAGTTTGAAAGTTCAAGTTCATTGATACAGAACTTCTGAATGATTCATACACTTTTTAGGCTAAAGTAGGACAAGTTAAATTTTAATTAGTTGTAAAATTCTACTGGAATGAGTACTCAGTGATAGGTCCTTGATTTCTGAGCGTTCGCATCACACAAACAGAAAACTAATAGATTGACCATAAATGCCCTGCTTCACACTATATTTCAGATACCAGAGATTCCCAAGAGAGATAGGATAGCACTGGAATTGTCAGAAAAAGCCAGTAAACAACACCGACATAAAAAGCAAGAGGCTTTGAAAAGAGTAGCAGCTAGTTTATCCAGGTAAAATTAAGTTGAGTAAACAAGAAACTAATGTTTTATCATCACCAGACACACCTCTGACATCAGATACTTTTTAACCTGTATGTATTATAGAATTACTTACTCTATTCAACTTTATGGATCGAATATTTGTGTAAGTTTATATTGTTGCTTTCTATGCTTTGTATTACTGTATTACTGTAAAGGCTCCCTCTCTCAGATCATTGTTGTAAACACCAACTTCTCCTTTGCCTCTTGACTCTTAAAGAGATGGACGACTTTATGTCTTCATCAAAAGTGTACAGACAATTAGATAGAAGAGCTATACATCCACATATAATATACATATTATACACATTGTTTTCAGGCTCATGCAGGTTCAATAACTATATGTCATCTTTTCTTTCAGTCCATCTCCAAAGTTTGGAATGAGCACCACAGATCGCATCAGTAACATGTCTCCGGCTGCCCAGCGACTGGCCAGTACAAAATTAGGAATTAGAACACACTCGGACAAGGCTCTTAGAGCCAGTTATACACCTTCTCCCACACACAGACTTCCCGGGGATAAGACCCCCATCAGTTTATCAACCCCGGGGAGCACGCCAAAGTCTGCACGGAGTGTGGGCACACCTGATAGTGGTAGTGAACGGACACTGAGGCGACCAGGAAGCGATGTTACCTCATTAACAGACAATTTGTTAAATTTACCAAAGAGACAAAGAGCTGCCGAGTTTTTCTAACTTTTTTTGTGGGTTGATTTTATAACACCATTCTAGCCTCCACTGAACATAACTGTGTATGGTTCCAGTTCCAGAGCATCCTCAACATAATAAAACAAGAATCAAGATATATCATCTGTCTGGTTCTATTCTGCACTGGTGGCTGCTGTCTCCCTTTGTTTTGTGTGTACCGGTACGGGTTCGAGCCCAGCTGGTCCATGTGTGAAAGTTTGTCAGTTACTTGCCGAAGGGCGGTGGTTCTCTCCGGGTACTCCGGCTTCCTCCACCAACCAAACTGACTGTCACCATATGAGTGAAACAAACTTGAGTGTGACATTAAGCCAAATTCCCTCCCTCCCTTGTTTTGTGTGTACCAATCGTGTATATTCTCTGGAAATGGGTGCAAGATGAATATTAGATGCACAGGTAGTGGATTGACTGCACAGCTTGTCACAACAGGCGACTAACTGAGGCACTCGTGGAGTTCCCGGGTTCAGAAAGGAATATGACCCTACCCATTGAGTTTCCAGGTGTTAAAAGGAATAGGGCCCAAGTGTGGTGAAAGATCGTTGAAAGAAACATTAAATCACCCACTCACTCCTATTTTGACTGCACCAGAAAGGCTGTGTAATTATGGCTTCCTACCTCTTTTAAAATCTTTTTCAGTGTGCTATGTGCAGTATAGTGATGTCAGGAATCGACTTAACTGAACAATAGCATGGTTACAGATGCTGCCAGCAAGGACTGAATCTGTGAAAATACATAATGTGATAGCCATTGACTATAATGTAAAAGAGTTTGTAGAACATGTTTCCCATTCTACATGTACTATAAAGCTAGGCTGATATCCCCTAGTGATATGATGGCCTTGTTGCTGAGTTTTGCCCTTGGCGTGGGGCTGGAACATAACACTGGTAGAGAGTGGGGACCAATGAATCTACCACCTGGCAGATCATGACTGGATGATGTGTTTCTGTGAGTTAGGTGCCATTATCCATCGGGTTGTGATATGTTGATTATACTAACCTATTGAATAACACAATTTATATGAAAGATTTGTTGTGTCCATGTGTATTTTTTGTTGTATATGTATGTTAGTACTATGTTTTTGCAAATACATCATGCTCAGTGTGAAATGGAAAATATTGTTCCATGTTGAACCCCCTGATGTAATGACTGCGGTTACTTGTAAACAACTATAAACAAGTTGTTGGTGGTCGTGAATTAATGATCTAACTGGGATGAAATATTGGTGCCTGTGGGTAGTGTCAGTTGGAGGTTGGATCCCCATGTTATTGTATGTCTATACTGCAGTAGAGTTGAATGCTCTAGTCTTGTGACCATCCAAGTCTGACAGACAACAGGTCAGCTATTGTGGGTTCAACTTATCAATCAGGATTGAACACAGGCCCCTGTCATAAGGTTTCATCAACATAAAGGACAGCATTTACAGGTTGTTGGAATGTTATCTGTAGGATATCCCTACTTTTCGCGTATCATAAAACTTACCAGTCTGGTAAAACGAGATGGCGGGAAGCGGACTGATATTGAGAAGCTGCTGCCGAATATTGGCCTGACCTTTGACACAGCTCTGTGATGTGATCTCACTACGATTACATGATTTCCTTGGCAGACGATGATAAGAAGAGGACAAACACATGGAATGGACAAGTAAGCAGCCTGCCATAGTCATTGGTGGCCCAGGACTGCTAGCATCAGTTGGGCTGATAATTATTGATGTCGAGCCAATAAAACGGTGTAATACCCTGTGATATCATGTTACTGTTATATTATAATTGAACTATAACCATCGAACAGGCTTCAAACAGCTATTATGAATTGTCATTACACTATGGTAACCAGATTAGTCAAGTACAATGGGCGTAACCACAATATAGCGGGTTTTTGTGGATACAAATTATGTATGTGTATCCACATATTAAAATCACCAAAAATAATGAATTTCCAAATTGTGGATACACATGCTATATAGGTGATGTATCCACATTTTCACTTCCACCTTACTTGATAAATTGTCGGCATGAGAAGTGAATAAAATTGCGGCAAAACTCTGGTAGAAATTTTGGCGAAAGTTTTTTGGACATGTCAGATTTCGTTATTTTTTCACGTGTCTGACGTGTCTTCTTCGTCGATCTTTATCAACAAAACGAAATAGGAACGCCTGATAGTTTTGCACAGAACTCTTATAACATATTTGATTATGGTTACAAAGAATCAGAACCTGACGTGTTTTCCTTTTGCTGGTATGGATGGGAAAGAGATACGATATCTCGATCCCGTCGCACGATAAACTTTCATCCCGAATCTGAATTTCCCTGAGTACAAGTAATCGTAAATTTGATTGGCTGAACAGAACATATTGGCTCCGCCCAGCCGTTATTCAACCAATCAGCACACTTTTTACACGACATACGAATTCAATGAAACTGTAAACAAGATCGGCTTTATAGTTTGTCTTTCCCATCCATATGAATTTAGAAAATAACTCGGCATTTTTATGAAACCATGATTATTTAGCATTTAAAAATAACACTGTGAGTATGACAGTATCTTGTTTTATAGCCAAGAGTTGTTAGAAAAAGGATCGTTGAATGCCGAATTTTCTGAACTTGTCCGCGATTGTGATGTCTGAAGATTTTCTTGTTTGGATGTACATTTAGTAGATTCATTTTCTCACAGATTAAATAAGTATGGAAATTCTATAAATGTGGATACAATGTGGATACATCTCTTATATGTATAGGAGGTGTATCCACATTTGACAAAAATCGAAGTTTTATGCTCTAAAAAAATGTTGATACACATCCTATATAGAGATGTATCCACAAAACCCCGCAATATTGTCGTTACGCCGTACTAATCTGTTTTAGTCATAACCTGCCATAGACCAGTATTTTCGGCATTCTCATTTGCATTTTTGGGATCCCTTTGGGTGTTGATAAAGCATAATGCCCAACGTATTAGAACTAAAATTGTTTCGTGTTTCTGCTTGTGCTTGTTCCTGTTCCCCGCACACAGCAAACATTTCATCTAAAAATAAATCGTCCGCGCCTCCCTTTGTCAAATGGGCACGGCTCGCCAGTTTATTGGTTAATAGTTGGAAAATGTTCTAAGAAATGTTCGCAGTCACCACACACAGACGACAAAAACTTGTTCCAGAGCAAAACGCAATTTGCACAATATCAAACAAGTTTGATCTCACAAACATTTGTTCTTAACAGATCATGTTTTCTGATTTTGGGCCCCACACACAGCAGACAAAAACAGCCCAGAACACTGGTTTTGTTCTAGTACAACAAAAAAATATTCACTGTGCGTTTTGCTTAAGTATCCATTGAAGAAGTAGCTGGTTCTTATTTATACCTGTATATGGCGAGATTCTGCTGGTGGACGTTTCGTCCCCGAGGCCCGCCCCGCCCCCTGTACAGACCTTTTGGTCTTTGATATATGTTGGCCTTTGTGGGAAGTTGATGCTGGGTCGACATCGGGCCTTACAGACTAGTCTTTTGTGTTGAATGCCGTCATTTTCATCTGACGACGATACAGCTCACCAATCCCCAGTGTACAAGTTGTCACAGCGAAACAGCTCACCAATTACCAATATACGAGTTGTCAGAGCATTTCCATCATAGCTCTCTAGATTTGTATCTAATACCGCTTATGCCGGTGCTAGGGTCCGTGTGGTCATATCATCCAAGTTGCCACATGAACAGGTACAATAGAAGCGTACCTCAGATACAACACGTATCACTAATCGTTAGATTCTTGGTATGTGCTTTAGAATAGGTTAACCGGAAGACTATACTGTGAAGTCATGTGACTCTTGTCAGTATGTCGGCACCTCTTCCCACTTCCCTTATATGTGTTGTAATTTTTACCTGTATATGGCGAGATTCTGCTGGTGGACGTTTCGTCCCCGAGGCTCGCCCCCTGTACAGACCTTTTGCTCTTTGATATATGTTGGCCTTTGTGGGAAGTTGATGCTGGGTCGACATCGGGCCTTACAGACTAGTCTTTTGTGTTAAATGCCGTCATTTTCATTTGACGACGATACAGCTCACCAATCCCCAGCGTAAGAGTTGTCACAGCGAAACAGCTCATCACCAATTACCAATATACGAGTTGTCAGAGCATTTCCATCATAGCTTTCTAGATTTGTATCTAATACCGCTCATGCCGGTGCTAGGGGCCATGTGGTCATATCATCCAAGTTGCTACATGAACAGGTACAATAAAAGCGTACCTGAGATACAACACGTATCACTAATCGTTAGATTCTTGGTATGTGCTTTAGAATAGGTTAACCGGAAGACTATACTGTGAAGTCATGTGACTCTGTCAGTATGTCGGCACCTCTTCCCACTTCCCTTATATGTGTTGTAATTATTCTTAATTCAGTCTAACCAGTGAAGCATACTATGACCAGTTTGAACTACAAATACAATTCTCACGAATAGCCAGATAACCAGACTTTCCTTATGTCTTATAGACACTCTTTTTCTACATTAGAGTAGTTTACCTCATCTAGAAGAGCTCCCCACGGTCCTCATTCTCACTTAGATCAACTCCCAGGTCAGTAGCATTCGCCAACAAAGAAGGTCAATTAACAGTCCGGCATCTTTATCACTGATTTGATCCATTTAGTGCTGCATTTATCAATCGCTGGAAGGTGTCTGGTCTGTTGGTCATACCGAAAGGCATTAATGTAAACTTGAACAGACCAAAGGGGATTGAGAAAGCGGCCTATTCCTGGTCCTCACCAAGGAGAAGGCCGCTTTAATGGACGACGGCTGAATATTGAATGATGGACTAGACGGTTGTATTCTGATTTTACCTCAACAGACGATTTGTTCACACCACTGAACATATTTTGACTTTCTTTTTAAATTAGTTTCTGTGATTGCGAAGATATAATTCCTGGAATTATCCATACTCCACTGAATGGTTTCTGTTCAGTTCTCCGTAAATTATGGTAAAACGCTGTTTACTACAGTTGAAATGAGACACTGAATGAATGTCGATCCACCACCAGGGAGCTAAGAATAACACGTGTTTATAGAGACCTTTATGTCAGAATTATAACATTTAAATAACAGCGGTTGAACCGGTTTTAATGCTAGCGAATGACAATAATGAAACCTAATTTCAATGAGCAAATGATGTTGATATGACGTCTGTTTCTAAAGTTTAAATCCTTTATCTCAGAGAATAAACATGATTTCTGTGCATGGGCTTACAATACAAATGATATAAGAAAGTTCACGCCCAAGAAATTCTGAGCATGTGCTACCAACATGCACAAAAGAGTCACTATGCATTTAATTCTGCTGGAAGACATTTTTAATACATCTTCATTTGAAATTGTTAGCCTGTTATTAATACATATATTTAAAGCATTATGTTACCATTCAATAATTCAAGTGCCAAACTAAAATACCAGTGTCAAAGCGAGAACAGTTGGGTCTACAGTACTTGCTGATTGGCTGGACCTTACTAAGAGTAAAGTTTTTGAAACAATCGGCCATACTGACAGAACTAACCTCCAACAAGCAAAACAAGTACTGAGAAACCTCCATTCAAGCAAATCTCCAGAGTAAATTCGTCCTGGTTCCATATAATATAAAATTAATATGTATATATTACTATTATCAGGTTATGAAATTCCGTATAAACACACCATCATCGGGTACGTCTACGGCCATTCTGGAACATTTATTTAACAACCAGAAAATTGTTTCTCAAGGGAAGTGGCATCTTAGCTTTCTAAGGGCATTTCCCGTTTCACTTAACACTACCCTTAGATTTTCGCTGTGATTCGGCATGTATTTCACACGGCGCCATCTATCTAGAGGGAGATAATCCAGTTCGAAAGTTGTTCCCAAAGCATGAGGTCAAATGTTGGCCCCATTTAAACGAGCCAATGAAATTATCTGTATTCAAATATTTCTCACACATGCAAACATCATTCGGAACTCCCGAGCGGAAATCTACGAAGGGGACTGATCTCAAACCGGAGATCCCCGAGAAGTTGCGAATGATGCAAACATGTCAGTTTCACGAGGCGCAAGACTGGGGGAGTCTACGCGAGACCAAAACGAAGTTGTGCAAATTAGCTATTTTATTTCTCACTCTAGTGGAGCATGCTTCTTTGTTTATCTTAAGAAACAAACGGCCTAACATATTTGAAAACAAAATAAAATCGGCGGCAGACCACAGGAAAATGATATGCTTTTTATTTTGTGATGGGGGCACTTCGAGGCCCACCATGGGATCATTTCAATCGATCGCTTTCTGGAGGTGTGTCTTCGTTGTATGAATGTGATTGCACCGATGTCGGATGTAACGGGACCAGTCGGATGTGACCATTTGGGAAACGCCCTATTACACTCAGATAGCACCCGTTACCGCATGGCTACGAGCAGAAGTTTCTACGTGTGATCGTGCCATGCGTTCGGATGATGGGGAAGTGGTATTTCTCTTTCAACCACTCGTAACGATACACCAAAAGTGTACTGGACTCACAAAATGCATAAAACACCACACAAACCTAGATTCATAGCTGGGTCTAAAAGCTGCACCACCAAGCTTCTTTGAACCTTCTTGACGAGGACCCTTTGTAGAGGTAAATATATTTTGGGAAATATATTGTGCCATTATTTCCAAAAGCTCTGATGTCGAATGTATGTGGATACTGAAATTAAATGCAACATTAAAAGGGTGGTGGAAAACGATGCCGGCGTACTGACAAGAAATCCCATAACCACACAGACAAATACACTGACTGCATATTTCTAAAAACAAAAGAACCAAAAGTGATCCCTTTGATGATTTCTCGAATGACATGACCCAGGGCCTCTAGCACCGGCTTGAGCGGTATTAGATAAAAATGTTTCAGAGCGATGATGTAATAGCCTTATGTCGTTGGGTGGGCACGTGTTCCTGTTGCTTCAATACATTTTGCTGAGAAGGCAACAGGAACTTGATAATGTGATGTCTAGCACTGTAATATCACTTGTATTTATTGCACCATGTAAGCGTCCTGTCCGTGTCTTGTATGCTGTCCTCGGTGTTTTATAGGGTGGATGGATGATGTCTGGTTCCATGCTGCTTCAAAGATTTCTTATTTGAAGTAGCAGGAACGCAACTTGTCTGGGTGATGCTTAGTTCGTCGCGATATAGCTAAAATATTGTTGAAAGCGACGTTAAATTCTATTCACTCACTCAAGTCCTCTAATGGAAAATGAGCAACTATGTGACCGCCAAATAGAAAAAAAACGTCCCAAACGAGAGAGTATTTATAGAATACAAGTTCGTATTGAGAACAAATACCTGTGAGGCCCGACGTCGATCAAGCGCTTCATTCTCCACCATGTTCAGTTGTAAAACTACAATTACAATGATTTGTATGGAGGATAAGCCCCTGAGACGAAACGTCCACCAGCAGAATGTAACCATAATGCGAAAGGGCACATACCAATTTCTATACTCGGTGCTACGATCCATCATCAGGACCTAATTGATTGAATAGTTCATTGATAATACTGGTGTTCAAGAAAACTGATTGACGTTATATTAATGTCAGAAGTCATGATCCTTTAGCTCAACTACAAAAACCAGCCTTAAATCTGGGCCCCTAGACCACACCATACAAACCGAACTAAAAACGCTCATAACTAATAATAAAGATAACGTACCATATAACCACGGAGGAAATATCAGATACAACCAACGAATTAAAAACAAAAACGTCCAGACCAATTAACTCACAAATGAAATGATAAAACATGGTAATCACATTCTACTCTACCCCATTTCAAAACTGTTCAACGGAATACTAAATACTGGTCACTTTTCAAAACGCTGGTCATCGGGGTACCTCAATCCAATGCAACCCTGTGACACTGACAAACAAAACCCTAACGCATCTTTTATATGCAGATGAACTGTTCTTGATTTCTGAGACCCCTGAAGGGCTACAACACAACCTTGATTCTCTTGCCGAATTTTGCAACAAATGGCACCTAAAGGTGAACATGGCCAAAACTCAAATCATGACTATCCAGAAATACAAACGAAAACCAAAAGGCTCGCACAAGTTTCACATCAACCATCCAAGAGTGCAAGCAGCACCGTTACCTAGGACCAATTATCGATGAAAAATGGTCAGTCTCGTCTGCTACACTAGACCTGAAATAGAGAGCACTCAAGCACTATTCAAATTTCAGAAAACTACCACCAATGTCACTGAAAATAACCCTGACAAATACTGGTCAAAAATCGACAAACTACAGAAATTACCCCCTGAGGAAGTCTTTAAACAATTCTGTAAACTTAATCTTGGTGTCTCAAAATAGACCACAAACATAACATGCCAGACTGAATTGGGATAATATCCGATGTATTCCGACATTCTTACCAAAACCCTAAAATGTAGAAACCGTCCCGATCTCCCTCACCAAGAACTCCCTGCTCAAACATGCCTACGAAACCTACACCTCATACCACTCTCTCTCAAATAACTGGGAGTTCACATTCCTGTGCGCAACACCTCAAATTAACAAACTCGGATGTTCCATTAAAAAACAGCAAATACAGCCTGAACAAACAGACTGGAACACTCAATACCAAATTACAGACTTTCAGAACAAACTCTGGAAAACTCACACTCTACAAACACAAGGAATACAGCCTTCAAAAATACCTATCCTGTCTGAAACCACCCGAACACTGGCAAACGCTTAGCACGGTAGGCTGCGTACCAGCTCACATAAGCTACAAGTAGAAGTAGACAGGTACGGTATCATAAAATTACAATCCTCAGACACCAGAGAATTTGCAAACAATGCACACAAAAAAAACATGTACAAGATGAGCTATACTTTCTTTTACAGAGGGGGTAATTTCTGTAGTTTGTCGATTTTTGACCAGTATTTGTCAGGGTTATTTTCAGTGCTTACAGTTTGTTCTGAAAGCTGAAATGTTACATGTAAAATTTTGTAAATATGCTTTAGGGGTACATTCAAAAGAATATAATGATGCAGCTCGTGGCGAGTTGGGGCCTACTCCAATCTGCACATATATATTCAGAATGATGACTAAATGCTGGTCACTACGGTGGCTTGTTAGGGCCATGCATTGATTTTTGCAATTTTCTGCCTTTTACTAGTTTTCAAGATTTCACTTTCGCGTTTTCTGTAATTTCTTGCCATTGACATCGATTCATTTCCGAGATATAAAGTTGTTTTCTGGTTTTAACAATTTCTTCTATCCATTTTCAAGCCACTGCAAAAATCGAACAACCATGTGAAAACACTAAAAATTAGCAAAAACATCGAAAAAGTATTTCAACCGCGGTGGAAAGTATTTCAACCGTGGTTGAAACTATTTCAACCGCGGTGGAAAGTATTTCAGCCGCGGTGAAAAGTATTTCAACCGCGGTGAAAACTATTTCAACCGCGGTGGAAAGTATTTCAACCGCGGTGGAAAGTATTTCAACCGCGGTGGAAATTATTTCAACCGCGGTGGAAAGTATTTCAACCGCGGTGAAAAGTATTTCAACCGCGGTGAAAAGTATTTCAACCGCGGTGGAAGCTATTTCAACCGCGGTGAAAAGTATTTCAACCGCGGTGGAAACTATTTCAACCGCGGTGAAAAGTATTTCAACCGCGGTTGAAACTATTTCAACCGCGGTGGAAAGTATTTCAACCGCGGTGAAAACTATTTCAACCGCGGTGGAAAGTATTTCAACCGCGGTGGAAAGTTTTTCAATCGCGGTGGAAACTATTTCAACCGCGGTGGAAACTATTTCAACCGCGGTGAAAAGTATTTTCAACCGCGGTTGAAACTATTTCAACCGCGGTGGAAAGTATTTCAACCGCGGTGAAAACTATTTCATCCGCGGTGGAAAGTATTTCAACCGCGGTGGAAAGTATTTCAACCGCGGTGAAAAGTATTTAGGTAGAACAATGGTCTCCTCATAAACAAAGAGCGATGAGTCACGCTATTCATTGTCTTCATAGGTAAATTTTTATCTGCTCACAAACTGACATTATATGGAAAACCCCTAATCTATTGTTATTTCCTGCTCCTTTGTCTTTATTTCTTGACAAACGTGCCCCCGCACCTATGCAGAACATTAGTCTCCTCATAAACAAAGAGTGGTGAGTCATACTATATGAGTGAAACAAACTTGAGTGTGACATTAAGCCAAATTCCCTCCTCCTCCCTCATACTATTTTTAATTTCCCCGCTCCTTTGTTATTTCTCGACAAGTAGACTTGACTCCGCGTCTATGCTGAACAATAGTCTCCCCACAAACAAAGAGTGGTGAGTCATGCTCTACATTATCATCATAGCTGAATGGAAGGAATTTATCTACGCCCACATTTTTGTCCCCCGCCGCAACGCGGCCGGGGACTTTAAAATGGTTCTTGCTTCTTTGTGTCCGTGGATGTCCGTGTGTCCGTCCATGTCTGTTCGAAGCGATAACTTCCTAACGCTTTGTTGGATTCTTCCGAAATTCGGAATATGCATTCCTTGCGGCAAGACGCCAGTCCGTATTGCATTTCAACAACATCTGCCTGAAGGTGGCGCCGCTAGTTCTTGCTTCTTTGCGTATGTGGATGTCCGTGTACGTCCGCGCATGTCTGTTCGAAGCGATAACTTTCTAACGCTTAGTTGGATTCTTCCGAAATTCGGCATACGCATTCCTTGCGACAATACACCAGTCCGTATTGCATTTCAGCAACATTTGCTTGAAGGTGGCGCCACTAGTTCTTGCTTCTTCGTATCCGTGAATGTCCGTGTACGTCTGTTCGAAGTGATAAATTCCTAATGCTTTGTTGGATTCTTCCGAAATTCGGAATATGCATACCTTGCGACAAGATGCCAGTCTGTATTACATCTCAGCAACATCTGCCTGAAGGTGGTGCCACTGGTTCTTACTTTTTTGTGTCCGTGGACGTTCGTGTACGTCCGTGCATGTCTGTTCGAAGCGATAACTTTCTAACGCTTTGTTGGATTCTTCCGAAATTCAGCATTCGCATTCCTTGCGACAAGACGCCAGTCCGTATTGCATTTCAGCAACATCTGCCTGAAGGTGGCGCCACTAGTTTTTGCTTCTTTGCATCCGTGGATGTTCGTGTACGTCCGTGCATGTCTGTTCGAACCGATAACTTCCTAACGCTCTGTTGGATTCTTCCGAAATTCAGCATTCGCATTCCTTGCGACAAGAGGCCAGTCCGTATTGCATTTCAGCAACATCGGCCTGAAGGTGGCGCCACTGGGTCAAAATAGATTTTTTTTCCGTGTACATCTGTTCGAAGCGATAACTTCCTAATGCTGTGTTGGGTTATTCCGAAATTCGGAATACGCATTCCTTGCAACAGGACGCCAGTCCGTATTGCATTTCAGCAACATCTGCCTGAAGGTGGCACCACTGAGTTTCTCTTCTTCTTGTCCGTTCCAGTCAAAATGGGCCTTCAATTTTGCTATATGAAATCATTCTATTCCACATCATATGATTTACCCTAAAGATTTTGCATGAACCATATTTTATTTCAGAAGTATAATGTGAAATAACTGATTTCCCCGCAGTACTGAATCCCTGATTTTTGAATTTCGTGTCATCTTAAACGAAGAACAACATTTCCTTCAATTTTGCTAACAAATAATTGTATTGCACATCATAGGATTTACCCTGAAGCTTCTGCACGAATCATTTGTCTACACACGTATATGGCGTATACATATCTCGCTTAGTAGCATTTGCTAGATCCTGTGTTAAATGTGATGATTTTAATCAACGTCACAAAACATTGTTGCAGAAACTTATAAAACAGGGCTATTCCACCAAGCGCCTCCACTCAAAGTTTCTCAAATTTGGCGATACATATCGCATGCTGATAGCAAAATACGAACGTAGCGTGCAAGATCTATGGGGCTACGTTTCGTAACATGTGTCTAATTCCGCTTAACCCGGGGCTAGGGGCCGTATGAGCCCATGTACTTGAAGATCCTCATGGTACTCATATGAACAGTCACAATCAAAGCGTGACTGAGGTACATCATTTTTAGATGACGACTCTATAACGAATATTATGGATTAAGAATACTGATCAGCGATACGGATTTGATATTTGGAACATCATGATGTCTTGCCGGCATCATTGAAAACTGTTGACCGCTTCTCTCTTGCAGGAAACAAGCCTATGTTTATGTATACTTTTGTCTTTTTGAATTTGGTGCTAATACTGTTATATGGAAATGGAATAGGTCTTTGGATTATGGACGCGGATATTCTCTAATGGACGACGGCTGGATTATGAATGACGGACTAGACGCTTGTAATTACTATATTAATTACAACTGTGTTCCTAATGTTTGGGTGCACACTGTGCATATGATCAATTTCCTGAATTGAACTGAATTCAACCTTGCTGGTCTTCAGACTGACAGATGATGGCATGCAGTTGTCAGTGCAGTTGTTCATGTACAGGGAGCTTTCTATGAATGAGTTGCAACCACAAAAGGCTTAAAATTTATCAGGCACAGACCCATGTTTTTACCCCTCGGCCATTTTTGGCCATGGGGTATTGTCATCATCTTGTACGTCCGTCTGTCCGTACGTCCGTTCGTGAGCGAGATAGCCGAAAAACTGTTTCGCTGATGAATTCCAAATTTGGTATGCTTATTTGCCTAGTCAAGGACCAGAAGCCTATAGAATTGGGACCTGATTGGGACCTTAGCAGCCATCTTTAATTTCATGCAAAATGGATAATGATCCATATCTCGGAAACCATTCAACTGTTCAATACGAAATCATCGATACATCAAGCAACTTTCAACGAATTACCAAACAGGCTTTTCTGATTAGCTGGGAACCCTGGATGCCATCTTTAATTCATGCGAAATCGATAATGATAGCATACATATCTCGGTTACCATTCAATTGTTTTATATGAAGGTAGGTATATATCATCAATACATCCAGATACTTTGAATCGGGACCTGATTGACTGAAAACCTTTGGTGGCCATCTTTAATTTAGGCAAAATCATTAATGATCTATCTCTGATTCCGTTGGAGTGCTCAGTGGAAAATTTGGTATACATCATTGATGCATCAAGAGACTTACGATGAATGACAGATCTGGTTTCTCTGATTGGGCGGAAATCTTGGCGGCCATCTTTAATTTATTCAGAATCTTTAATGATGTTTATCTCTGATACCATTCAAATGTTCTATACGAAACTTGATTTACAGCATCGATGTATGAAGAGACTTGCATTAATGAATAACCACATTAGTTCCTCTGAGTGACGGGAAGGATGGGCAACCATCTTTAATTTATGTAAAATCATTAATGATCTCTATCTCTGACACTGTTCAAATGCTCAATGTAAAATTTGGTATACATTATCGATGCATCATCTCGGTTACTTCTACACGATGTGCCTAGGATACAGTACTATACTATAAACAATTTTTTGTAATTCAGCATCGCAGAAAACCACCATCGATTGCGTTTTCAATGGTAAAAGGGTTAGGAAAGAACTAAAAATACACTTCAATGCAGAGTGATTTTGATTGACGCCAGAAATCGCTCAGAACGCTTCTTCGGCGATCTAGACCCCAGGAGCATCTGGGGCCTGGGCGGCCCCTGGATCCTCACCTAAAGTGCAATGATAGTGGCCGTACCACTTTGAATTTGCTTCCGACGCCCCTGTATTAACAGACAGTGTCAACGTACTGTTCCAGCTGTCTCCCGTTCATTGATTGGTCATTCGACCCCGCCATTTTAAACTAATACGAGCATTTTCATTGGATCACTATTAGATAAGACCCACCCCAATCTTCATACACAACCACGTGACTGTCTCAGTTCTCGTCAGATCACCGAAGTTAAGCAGCATTGAGCTCGGTCAATACTTGGATGGGTGACCGGATGCTGTACTGACTGGGCTGATCAGTGTCCAGAATAATAGGAACTGTGGACACTCTCGTGTTCTGGCACATGTAGGCACCGTCGTGATATGACTGAAACAATGTTGAAAATGACGTTAAATCCTACTCACTCACTCATTCACCTGTCTCAGTTGACTGATGACATAGCGCGGCCTCGTTTTTGATTTCAAAATCTGCCGTCTAACTGGGAAAATGTTGTTGCTGCATCAGCCGATCATTAGCCCCCTGTAGAAGATACTATTGGCTAATACATGTAGGCTACCATGCCATGAGATGATGCTTGGGATTGCATTTCGCTCACTTGCACCTACAGGTGGCGACAACTGGTGGCAATTTAAAATTTGGTTTCCGGGCAGTAGGTTGAGGATGCCTTCAGCTTCTCGTCAAATTTGGTTTGCAGATAATGCCTTGAGATGTCACTTGGGGATGCTTCTCGGTGCTTCACTGCATGGAAACTATATCACAGAAGCAATCAACTTTCAGTCAATCGTTCTGAGTTGATCTTAAAACTTGGGAAGGCAGAAAGACTCTTCCACATCCAACGCCTATGAAGCAGCAGTTGCCTCCCTCATGTATATCCCCTAAGACCAACAATGCTAAAAAATATTGCTGCCATTTCGGCGGGGGACCTAGCATCCTCTGGCTGCTTGTTACTATAATGCATGTTGTCTTAAGTTTTATCGGACAGGTCCCATCCCATAACTAAAAATCTCTCCACAAAGGTCACAGTGTTTCCGCTTTTCGCTTTCTCTGCTACTCATTTTGTCTTGACTTTAAATACGCTTTATTTACTATTCATTATATTACTATAGTCTACCCCGCGCGGTTCAATAGTAGCTCATTTGGAGCAAGGATAGTCCAATCATGCGTACATGATATTGCTTTCTTTCTATACTACTCCCCCATTTTTTTTCCTCTCGTTAAATTCAGTGTGTATTATGTTTACTATAAAGTCTGTATAATGGGACCGAGCCATGTAACCGTTTACAAGTGATTTGAGTGAATAAATATCGAAGGGCATTTTGAAAATATAGAATAATTGTGCATAGTTGGAAGTCCTCTTTCGGAACATCTCTTTAGTCCCTAAAAGGGATGTTTATCATCATTGTCGGTTAATTTACCGGTTAATGTATTAACCGTACTGGGGCGGTAGCGGTGAGGGAGGACCACTTCGGCTGTTATTCTTGTCCACCGGCCTTGTTGGAACCCGCCTTACCTCACCGTGTGGGAAAGGTACATTGTCCGGTGACATTATATGGGGAAAACCCCTGTTCTTTTGTTTATTATTTCCTGTTCTTTTGTCTTTAATTCTCGACAGACTTGCACGCCGCATCTAGGTAGAACAATGGTCTCCCTATAAACAAAGGGGCTTTACAACTTTGATTTTCCCATACATGGCCACATCCTAGAGCAGATAACATTTTTCGCAGAAACGGCAGGTGTGGGCAAACATTAAATTTAACCATATTTCCTGGTTGTTGGTGTGTTCATGGATGTTCCTCAGACGGCCCGGGTAAATTTATACACAATAAACTCCTGCAAAAATACAGATATAGAAAGCTTACCATACTTATATTGACGCTGAATTTCAACGAAATTCAACCATATAACCATCATTCCTGGTTAATTAATAAAAATATTTTTTTTATCTTATCAAACGTTGCGCAATGGAAACAGCTGTCCACAGTAAAGGGTAAATAAATTGAATTGAATGGCCGACTACATGTACAAATCTCTGTTTTGTTTCTTAACGAGGCACCATGTAAAACTTGAATCATTATATCATTTTATTTTTAACAATCCATTTTTCCCAAAAGAGGCAATTAATTATGAGTGTCCTTTCATATACTCACGGTTGATCGCGTGGCACGTGTGAAAGCATACATGCTTCAGTAGCCATGTTAATCTTGATCAATTTAACTCCTGGAATGCCTCCAGTCTAGTCTGTACAGGCCAGGTTATAATAGGCTTTAATGGCACGAATGATTCCCTTGCGGGTTTGTTTTATCCCTAAGAAGATGTATGTTTTAAAACATTTAACAGCCAGAGTATAAGTATATATATACAAACAAATGGTGAATTTGAATAGCTATAATATATGGCTAAATTCCTTTACGGGTAAACACTCTTTTATGGACGCTTTGGTAAAATCGGTTAATTTATTCCCTGCGCGTGCCATGTCTTTGTTCCGTTTTCATTGCGGCCTATAGCATAATTTCGAGTGTTACCGCCATTTATTCATGTAAAAAATCGATATCGAAATTATGGAGGCACATATGTGCTTGTTTAAACTAGCTTTTCTACAGATTACTGATAATTGATTAGTGATATTAATATTTTTAATACATGTTAATAAAATAGATGTTTCAAGGTTTAGAAATATATGAAATATGCAATTACTTCAGAAGGTTTGAAGGTAAAAATTCACAATTTTACTCAAAATTTATTATTTTTGACACATATACTACATGAATACGTTTGGAACTAACACAATTCGGTGATCTATACGGGAAAAAATCTCAGTTCATTCTAGTCTAGACTGTGTTCTCGCTCAGGTCCGCGCGTACCTTCTATTACGAGCGAATGTAACAATGATTCATTTCACTCTGAAAATTTCAGCATGGCGGTTAACACCATGATTGTTCGAGCTCGTCACTATAGAAGGATAATGCGCCTAGTAAATTTCTGGACGACATTAGATTGCGCCCACCAAGGTGCAGACAATTGGGGTCTATGTTGTGGCTGTTTGGAGAGGAGGGTATCAATTTTATTTGATCCCTGCAAGCACGTTCCGTTTTGTGGGACGTGTTTGGCGGTCTATCTAAAAGACCGTTTTCACCCCAACAACCACAACAGGACCATATCTTGCCCCATCTGCCGGCGGCATATTTGTAAAATAAGGAAAATTTATATTTAATTTTTTTTTTTACAACAACAAGGCTCTTTATTAAGAGCCGACATTCAAACTAAAAAAACAGAACTACTATCTTTCCGCAACATGAGGTGTGTTTTTATATTGTGTGTTTGTGTGTGTGTGTGTTTGTTCAAGTGATTGAATCAGTGATTTTGTGATTGCATCAATGATTTTGTGATTGCATCAGTGATTTTGTCATTGCATCAGTGATTGTATGATTGTGTAAATGATTGAGTCAATCAAGTGATTGTGTAAATGATTGCATCAGTGATTTTGTGATTGCATCAGTGATTGTATGAATGTGTAAATGATTGAATCAGTCAAGTGATTGTGTAAATGATTGAATCAGTGATTTTGTGATTGCATCAGTGATTTTGTGATTGCATCCGTGATTGCATGATTGTGCAATGATTGATTCAGTGGTTTTGTGATTGCATCAGTGATTGCATGATTGTGTAAATGATTAAATCAGTGATTATGTGATTGCATCAGTGATTTTGTGATTGAATCAGTGATTTTGTGATTGCATTGATTGAATCAGGCAAGTGATTGAATCAGTGATTTTGTGATTGCATCAGTGATTTTGTGATTGAATCGATGATTCTGTGATTGCATCAGTGATTTTGTGATTGCATGAGTGAGTAATTGAGACTGATTGTCTAAACGATTGATTGAATCAATGTAAATGATTGAATGAATCAATGAGTGTGTGTGTGTGTGTGTGTGTGAATGAACATCCATTAATCAGAGCATGGCTCTTCTATTGACTAAATTTAACCACCAATCAGAGGGTAGCTCTTCTATTGTCTAAAAATATCCACCAACCAGAAGGCAGCTCTTCTATTGTCTAAAAATATCTACCAATCAAATCGCAGCTCTTCTATTGTCTAATAATATCCACCAATCAGAGAACAGTTCTTGTCATGTCTAAAAATATCTTCCAATCAGAGGGTAGCTCTTCTATTGTCTAACTATATCTACCAATCAGAGAACAGCTCTTCTATTGTCTAAAAATATACACCAATCAGAGCTCTGATTGGTAGATAATTTTAGACAATTGAAGAGTTGCCTTCTGATTGGTGGATATTTTTAGACAATAGAAGAGCTACCCTTTGAATGGTGGTTAATTTTAGTCAATAGAAGAGCCCATGCTCTGATTAATGGCTGTTCATTCACACACACACACACACACACACTCATTGATTCATTCAATCATTTACATTGATTCAATCAATCATTTAGACAATCACTGTCTCAATTACTGACTGATGCAATCACAAAATCACTGATGCAATCACAAAATCACTGATTCAATCACTTGACTGATTCAATCATTTACACAAACATACAATCACTGATGCAATCACAAAATCACTGATGCAATCACAAAATCACTGATTCAATCACAAAATCACTGATGCAATCACAAAATCACTGATGCAATCATTTACACAATCATACAATCAGGTATGAAATCACAAAATCACTGATGCAATCACAAAATCACTGATTCAATCATTTACACAATCACTTGACTGATTCAATCATTTACACATTCATACAATCACTGATTCAATCATTTACACAATCACTTGACTGATTCAATCATTTACACAACCATACAATCACTGATGCAATGACAAAATTACTGATGCAATCACAAAATCAATAATGCAATCACAAAATCACTGATTCAATCACTTGAGCAAACCCACACAAACACACACACACAAACACACAACATAAAAACACACCTCATGTTGCGGAAAGATAGTAGTTCTGTTTTTTGAGTTTGAATGTCGGCTCTTAATGAAGAGCCTTGTTTTGTTGTAAAAAAATAATTAAATATAAATTTTCCTTATTTTACAAATATGCCGCCGGCAGATGGGGCAAGATATGGTCCTGTTGTGGTTGTTGGGGTGAAACTGTCTTTTAGATAGACCGCCAAACACGTCCCAGAAAATGGAACGTGCTTGCAGGGGTCAAATAAAATTGATACCCTCTTCTCCAAACAGCCACAACATAGACCCCAATTGTCTCCACCTTGCGGGTGGCAATCTAATGTCGCCCAGAAATTTACTAGGCGCATTATCCTTCTATAGTGACGAGCTCCAACAATCATGGTGTTAACCGCCATGCTGAAATTTTCAGAGTGAAATGAATCATTGTTACATTCGCTCGTAATATGAGGTACGCGCGGACCTGAGCGAGAACACAGGCTAGACTAGAATGAACTGAGATTTTTTCCCGTATAGATCACCGAATTGTGTTAGTTTCAAACGTATTCATGTAGTATATGTGTCAAAAATAATAAATTTTGAGTAAAAATGTGAATTTTTACCTTCAAAACCTTTTGAAGTAATTGCATATTTCATATATTTCTAAACCTTGAAACATCTATTTTATTAACATGTATTAAAAATATTAATATCACTAATCAGTTATCAGTAATCTGTAGAAAAGCTAGTTTAAACAAGCACATATGTGCCTCCATAATTTCGATATCGATTTTTTTACATAAATGGCGGTAACACTCGAAATTGTGCTATAGGCCGCAATGAAAACGGAACAAAGACATGGCACGCGCAGGGAATAAATTAACCGATTTTACCAAAGCGTCCATAAAAGAGTGTTTACCCGTAAAGGAATTTAGCCATATATTAGAGCTATTCAAATTCACCATTTGTTTATATATATATATAATTATACTCTGGCTGTTAAATGTTTTAAAACATACATCTTCTTAGGGATTAAACAAACCCATAAGGAAATTATTCGTGCCATTGAAGCCTATTATAACCTGTCCTGTACAGACTAGACTGGAGGCCTTCCAGGAGTTAAATTGATCAAGATTAACATGGCTACTAAGCATGTGTGCTTTCACACGTGCCACACGATCGACCGTGAGTATATGAAAGAACTTGGGTCAGTGTTTCCGTATGGTTTAAATGATAATGTCAGCGGGTTCGGCAATGTTACAAACCGCCGTTCAAATATATCCAATATTACCCAGCTATTGAAACCCCATCAACGGAGACATCGCAGCCATGGTTGGAGAAAGTTTAATAGTGCGATGATTCACGATCATATCAATTTAAATTACTTAGTGGGTTTAACTAGCACACCCAATATTACACATAGCTTACGTACAGTTCTGTATGCGTTACCTCTGAGAGCTTTAAATCATATAGCCAGAGATGTACAACAATCTGCGTCCTCAAGAAATATAATACCACCCAAAATCTCTAAAGTATGTCAAGATATAGCGTATTTTCGGTTGTATCGTCCAGTGAACATAATCGAAACATCCCAAGATCGGCTTTTCTTGAAACTCAACTACTTAGATAAAGGACTGGACATTATTAATTTACCTCGAATCCTGAATGATCCAGAGGTACGCAGTACTGTACTAAACTACTTTAAGTTCACAGAACCGCCTTGCATTTCACATAAGTATACTAAATCTATAGCCACCAAAATATTCAATTACTCTAAAGCTGTCAAGGAGTTTGACTGGAACTTATACACGTCGGGGGGCTATAGTTGTGATTGTGAATCGTCGAACTTTATCTATACACCATGCAAACATGTTGTGACTGGTGACCTTGGTGTGGTGAGTGATAAGGACCTAAGATTACTCCTGATGAAGGGACCTAAATATAGAGAGCCGAGAAATATAAATCTGAAGGCCGACCAGAAGATAGTCCTGTCTGCTTTGGAACAGTACGTTATTGATTGGTCCAAGCGAGAAAAAGTTGAACCTACAGTACTCGATGATTGGCTGGACCTCACCAAGAGCAAGGTCGTTGAAACAATCCGCCATATTGACAGAAGTACCATTCCCCAAGCAAAACAAGTACTGAGAAGCCCCAATTCGCGAGAAGTTCTAGCAAATCTCCAGAGTAAATTCGTCATAGTCCCAGCAGACAAAGCTCCAGATAATATAATATTCATATGTAAATATTACTATTACCAGGTGCTGGTTGAAGAATTGAGTGTAAACATATCGTCATCAAATACGTCTACTTACTCTCAAACTGCATTTACTCTGGAAGATCTATTTAACAATCACAAAACGTTTCTCAAGGAAAGAGGTATTTGTCTTCCAACCAAACATAACGATATACCAAAAGTATACTGGACTCCCAAAATGCATAAATCACCATACAAAGCTAGATTCATAGCTGGTTCTAGAAGCTGCACCACCAAGCTTCTTTCAACTCTGTTGACGAGGGCCCTTCAGGAGGTAAAAGGATTTTGGGAAAGGTATTGCGCCACTATTTCTAAAAACTCTGGCGTTGAATGTATGTGGATATTGAAAAACTCAAAATGTCTTACGGAAGAACTTGATGCTAAAGATTACATACCGTATAGACATGTATCCACATGGGATTTCTCGACTCTCTATATCACAATCCCTCATCAGGACATTATTGACCGTCTAAGTTCATTAATAGTATCTGTGTTCAAGAAAACTGATCGTAGATATATTAATGTCGGAAGCCATAAAGCATTCTTTAGCTCTACTACATACAAGAGATATCATTCATGGGATGTTTCTTTGTTTATAGAGTTGCTTGAATTTCCCATTAAAAATATCTATGTGAAATTTGGCAACACAATATATCAGCAGCATATAGGTATTCCAATGGGTACTAATTGTGCACCCCTATTGGCTGACCTGTATCTGTTCTCTTATGAATATGACTATATGCAGGCGCTTTCAAAAACCGATCCATTCAAAGCCCGTTTCTTCTCATTCACCAAACGCTATATAGACGATCTTCTCGCGGTGGATAATCGCTATATAAATGACGCAGTGAAGGATATATATCCACCTTCACTGGATTTGAAGGAAACTACAGATAACCCTACAGGCACATCGTATTTAGATCTATATCTCTATAAAAATGAAGCGGGCCATCTCTCTCGATTATATGACAAAAATTACAATTTCGACATCGTAAACTATCCCTTTCTGGACAGTAATATTCCAGTGGGACATGCATATCGCGTATACATAGCACGCCTAGTAGCATTTGCTAGATCCTGTGTTAAATGTGACGATTTTAATCAACGTCACAAAACATTGTTGCAGAAACTTATAAAACAGGGCTACACCACCAAGCGCCTCCACTCAAAGTTTCTCAAATTTGGTGATACATATTGCATGCTGATAGCAAAATACGAGCGTAGCGTGCAAGATCTATGGCGTTACGTTTCGTAACTTGTGTCTAATTCCGCTTAACCCGGGGCTAGGGGCCGTATGAACCCATGTACTTCTAGATCCTCATGGTACTCATATGAACAGTCACAATCAAAGCGTGACTGAGACACATCATTCTTTAGATGACGATTTTACAACGAATATTATGGATTAAGAATACTGATCAGCGATACGGATTTGATATGTTTGGAACATCATGATGTCTTGCCGGCATCATTGAAAACTGTTGACCGCTTCTCTCTTGCAGGAAACAAGCCTATTTTCACGTATACTATGATTGTATTTTTGAATTTGGTGCTAATACTGTTATATGGAATATGGAATAGGTCTTTGGATTATGGACGCGGATATTCTCTAATGGACGACTGCTGAATTATGAATGACGGACCAGACGCGTGTAACTCATAATTAATTGCCTCTTTTGGGAGAAATGGATTGTTAAAAATAAAATGGTGTGGTATATAATGATTAAAGTTTTACATGGTGCCTCGTTAAGAAACAAAACAGAGATTTGTACATGTAGTCGGCCATTCAATTCAATTTATTTACCCTTTACTGTGGACAGCTGTTTCCATTGCGCAACGTTTGATAAGATAAAAAAAAAATATTTTTATTAATTAACCAGGAATGATGGTTATATGGTTGAATTTCGTTGAAATTCAGTGCCAATATAAGTACGGTAACATTCCTATATCTGTATTTTTGCAGGAGTTAATTGTGTATAAATTTATCCAGGCTGTGTGAGGAACACCCATGAATACAACAACAACCTGGAAATATGGTTAAATTTAATGTTTGCCCACACCTGCCGTTTCTGCGAAAAATGTTATCTGCTCTAGGATGTGGCCATGTATGGGAAAATCAAAGTTGTAAAGCCCCTTTGTTTATAGGGAGACCATTGTTCTACCTAGATGTGGCGTGCAAGTCTGTCGAGAATTAAAGACAAAAGAACAGGAAATAATAAACAAAAGAACAGGGGTTTTCCCCATATAATGTCACCGGACAATGTACCTTTCCCACACGGTGAGGTAAGGCGAGTCCCAACAAGGCCGGTGGACAAGAATAACAGCCGAAGTGGTCCTCCCTCACCGCTACCGCCCCAGTACGGTTAATAAATTAACCCTTTTAGGGACTAAAGAGATGTTCCGAAAGAGGACTTCCAACTATGCACAATTATTCTATATTTTCAAAATGCCCCTCGATATTTAGTCACTCAATCACTTGTAAACGGTTACATGGCTCGGTCCCATTATACAGACTTTATAGTAAACATAATACACACTGAATTTAACGAGAGGAAAAAAAATGGGGGAGTAGTATAGAAAGAAAGCAATATCATGTACGCATGATTGGACTATCCTTGCTCCAATTGAGCAAGCTACTATTGAACCGCGCGGGGTAGACTATAGTAATATAATGAATAGTAAATAAAGCGTATTTAAAATCAAGACAAAATGAGTAGTAGAGAAAGCGAAAAGCGGAAACACTGTGACCTTTGTGGAGAGATTTTTAGTTATGGGATGGGACCTGTCCGATAAAACTTAAGACAACATGCATTATAGTATATGTGGGCGTAGACACATTCCTTCCATTCAGCTATGATGATAATGTAGAGCATGACTCACCACGCTTTGTTTGTGGGGAGGCTATTGTTCAGCATAGACGCGGAGTCAAGTCTGTACTTGTCGAGAAATAACAAATTACAAGCCTCTAGTCCGTCATTCATAATCCAGCCGTCGTCCATTAGAGAATATCCGCGTCCATAATCCAAAGACCTATTCCATATTCCATATAACAGTATTAGTTTTAACCGCGGTTGAAATACTTTCCACCGCGGTTGAAATACTTTTCACCGCGGTTGAAATACTTTTCACCGCGGTTGAAATACTTTTCACCGCGGTTGAAAAACTTTCCACCGCGGTTGAAATACTTTCCACCGCGGTTGAAATATTTTTCACCGCGGTTAAAATACTTTTCACCGCGGTTGAAATACTTTTCACCGCGGTTGAAATACTTTTCACCGCGGTTGAAATACTTTTCACCGCGGTTGAAATACTTTTCACCGCGGTTGAAATACTTTTCACCGCGGTTGAAATACTTTCCACCGCGGTTGAAATAGTTTTCACCGCGGTTGAAATACTTTCCACCGCGGTTGAAATACTTTCCACCGCGGTTGAAATAGTTTTCACCGCGGTTGAAATAGTTTCAACCGCGGTTGAAATACTTTCCACCGCGGTTGAAATACTTTCCACCGCGGTTGAAATACTTTCCACCGCGGTTGAAATAGTTTCAGCCGCGGTTGAAATACTTTCCGCCGCGGTTGAAATACTTTCCGCCGCGGTTGAAATAGTTTCCACCGCGGTTGAAATACTTTCAACCGCGGTTGAAATATTTTCAACCGCGGTTGAAATATTTTCCACCGCGGTTGAAAAAGTTTCCACCGCGGTTGAAATACTTTCTACCACGGGTGAAATACTTTCCACCGCGGTTGAAATACTTTCCACCGCGGTTGAAATAGTTTCAACAGCGGTTGAAATAGTTTTCACCGCGGTTGAAATACTTTCCACCGCGGGTGAAATAGTTTTCACCGCGGTTGAAATACTTTCCACCGCGGTTGAAATACTTTTCACCGCGGTTGAAATACTTTTCACCGCGGTTGAAATACTTTCCACCGCGGTTGAAATAGTTTCCACCGCGGTAGAAATACTTTCCACCGCGGTTGAAATACTTTCCACCGCGGTTGAAATACTTTCCACCGCGGTTGAAATACTTTCCACCGCGGTTGAAATAGTTTCAACCGCGGTTGAAATACTTTCCACCGCGGTTGAAATACTTTCCACCGCGGTTGAAATACTTTCCACCGCGGTTGAAATACTTTCCACCGCGGTTGAAATACTTTCCACCGCGGTTGAAATATTTTCCACCGCGGTTGAAAAAGTTTCCACCGCGGTTGAAATACTTTCCACCGCGGGTGAAATACTTTCCACCGCGGTTGAAAAACTTTCCACCGCGGTTGAAAAACTTTCCATCACGGTTGAAATACTTTCCACCGCGGTTGAAATAGTTTCAACCGCGGTTGAAATAGTTTCAACCGCGGTTGAAATAGTTTTCACCGCGATTGAAATACTTTCCACCGCGGGTGAAATAGTTTTCACCGCGGGCGAAATACTTTCCACCGCGGTTGAAATCTTTTCCACCGCGGTTGAATACTTTCCACCGCGGTTGAAATCTTCAACAGCGGTGAAATAGTTTTACCACCGCGGTTGAAATACTTTCCACTCGGGTGAAATAGTTTTCACCGCGGTTGAAATACTTTCACCGCGGTTGAAATACTTTTTCACCGCGGTTAATACTTTTCACCGCGGTTGAAATACTTTCCACCGCGGTTGAAATAGTTTCCACCGCGGTAGAAATACTTTCCACCGCGGTTGAAATACTTTCCACCGCGGTTGAAATGGTTTCCACCGCGGTTGAAATACTTTCCACCGCGGTTGATATGGATTTCCACCGCGGTTGAAATACTTCCACCGCGGTTGAACCACCGCGGTTGAAATACTTTCCACCGCGGTTGAAATACTTTCCACCGCAGTTGAAATACTTTCCACCGCGGTTGAAATAGTTTCAACCGCGGTTGAAATACTTTCCACCGCGGTTGAAATACTTTCCACCGCGGTTGAAATACTTTCCGCCGCGGTTGAAATAGTTTCCACCGCGGTTGAAAAACTTTCAACCGCGGTTGAAATATTTTCAACCGCGGTTGAAATATTTTCCACCGCGGTTGAAAAAGTTTCCACCGCGGTTGAAATACTTTCTACCGCGGGTGAAATACTTTCCACCGCGGTTGAAATACTTTCCACCGCGGTTGAAATAGTTTCAACAGCGGTTGAAATAGTTTTCACCGCGGTTGAAATACTTTCCACCGCGGGTGAAATAGTTTTCACCGCGGTTGAAATACTTTCCACCGCGGTTGAAATACTTTTCACCGCGGTTGAAATACTTTTCACCGCGGTTGAAATACTTTCCACCGCGGTTGAAATAGTTTCCACCGCGGTAGAAATACTTTCCACCGCGGTTGAAATACTTTCCACCGCGGTTGAAATAGTTTCCACCGCGGTTGAAATACTTTCCACCGCGGTTGAAATACTTTCAACCGCGGTTGAAATACTTTCAACCGCGGTTGAAATACTTTCAACCGCGGTTGAAATACTTTCCACCGCGGTTGAAATACTTTCCACCGCGGTTGAAATACTTTCCACCGCGGTTGAAATATTTTCCACCGCGGTTGAAATAGTTTCAACCGCGGTTGAAATAGTTTTCACCGCGGTTGAAAGACTTTCCACCGCGGGTGAAATAGTTTTCACCGCGGGCGAAATACTTTCCACCGCGGTTGAAATACTTTCCACCGCGGTTGAAATAGTTTCAGCCGCGGTTGAAATAGTTTCCACCGCGGTTGAAATACTTTCCACCGCGGTTGAAATACTTTCCACCGCGGTTGAAATACTTTCCACCGCGGTTGAAATAGTTTCCACCGCGGTTGAAATATTTTCCACCGCGGTTGAAAAAGTTTCCACCGCGGTTGAAATACTTTCCACCGCGGGTGAAATACTTTCCACCGCGGTTGAAAAACTTTCCACCGCGGTTGAAAAACTTTCCATCACGGTTGAAATACTTTCCACCGCGGTTGAAATAGTTTCAACCGCGGTTGAAATAGTTTCAACCGCGGTTGAAATAGTTTTCACCGCGATTGAAATACTTTCCACCGCGGGTGAAATAGTTTTCACCGCGGGCGAAATACTTTCCACCGCGGTTGAAATAGTTTCAGCCGCGGTTGAAATAGTTTCCACCGCGGTTGAAATACTTTCCACCGCGGTTGAAATACTTTCCACCGCGGTTGAAATAGTTTCAACCGCGGTTGAAATACTTTCCACCGCGGTTGAAATACTTTTCACCGCGGTTGAAATAGTTTCCACCGCGGTTGAAATACTTTTCACCGCGGTTGAAATACTTTCCACCGCGGTTGAAATACTTTTCACCGCGGTTGAAATACTTTTCACCGCGGTTGAAATACTTTCCACCGCGGTTGAAATACTTTTCACCGCGGTTGAAATAGTTTCAACCGCGGTTGAAATACTTTCCACCGCGGTTGAAATACTTTTCACCGCGGTTGAAATACTTTCCACCGCGGTTGAAATACTTTCCACCGCGGTGGAAATACTTTCCACCGCGGTGGAAATATTTTCCACCGCGGTTGAAATACTTTCCACCGCGGTTGAAATACTTTTCACCGCGGTTGAAATAGTTTCAACCGCGGTTGAAATACTTTCAACCGCGGTTGAAATACTTTCCACCGCGGGACTATTTCAACCGCGGTTGAAATACTTTCCACCGCGGTTGAAATACTTTCCACCGCGGTTGAAATAGTTTCAACCGCGGTTGAAATAGTTTCAGCCGCGGTTGAAATACTTTCCACCGAGGTTGAAATACTTTCCACCGCGGTTGAAATAGTTTCCACCGCGGTTGAAATAGTTTCAACCGCGGTTGAAATAGTTACAACCGCGGTTGAAATAGTTTCAACCGCGGTTGAAATAGTTTCAACCGCGGTTGAAATAGTTTCAACCGCGGTTGAAATACTTTCCACCGCGGTTGAAATAGTTACAACCGCGGTTGAAATAGTTTCAACCGCGGTTGAAATAGTTTCAACCGCGGTTGAAATACTTTCCACCGCGGTTGAAATACTTTCCACCGCGGTTGAAATACTTTCCACCGCGGTTGAAATAGTTTCAACCGCGGTTGAAATACTTTCCACCGCGGTTGAAATACTTTCCACCGCGGTTGAAATACTTTCCACCGCGGTTGAAATAGTTTCCACCGCGGTTGAAATATTTTCCACCGCGGTTGAAAAAGTTTCCACCGCGGTTGAAATACTTTCCACCGCGGGTGAAAAACTTTCCACCGCGGTTGAAATACTTTCCACCGCGGTTGAAATAGTTTCAACAGCGCTTGAAATAGTTTTCACCGCGGTTGAAATACTTTCCACCGCGGTTGAAATAGTTTCCACCGCGGTTGAAAGACTTTCAACCGCGGTTGAAATATTTTCCACCGCGGTTGAAAAAGTTTCCACCGCGGTTGAAAGACTTTCAACCGCGGTTGAAATACTTTCCACCGCGGGTGAAATACTTTCCACCGCGGTTGAAATACTTTCCACCGCGGTTGAAATACTTTCCACCGCGGTTGAAATACTTTCCACCGCGGTTGAAATACTTTCCACCGCGGTTGAAATACTTTTCACCGCGGTTGAAATACTTTTCACCGCGGTTGAAATAGTTTCAACCGCGGTTGAAATACTTTCAACCGCGGTTGAAATACTTTCCACCGCGGTTGAAATACTTTCCACCGCGGTTGAAATACTTTCCACCGCGGTTGAAATAGTTTCCACCGCGGTTGAAATAGTTTCAACCGCGGTTGAAATAGTTTCAACCGCGGTTGAAATACTTTCCACCGTGTTTGAAATACTTTCCACCGCGGTTGAAATAGTTTCAACCGCGGTTGAAATACTTTCCACCGCGGTTGAAATACTTTCCACCGCGGTTGAAATACTTTTCACCGCGATTGAAATAGTTTCAACCGCGGTTGAAATACTTTCCACCGCGGTTGAAATAGTTTCAACCGCGGTTGAAATACTTTCCACCGCGGTTGAAATACTTTTTGGATGTTTTTGCTAATTTTTAGTGTTTTCACATGGTTGTTCGATAATCGATGTCAATGGCAAGAAATTACAGAAAACGCGAAAGTGAAATCTTGAAAACTAGTAAAAAGCAGAAAATTGCAAAAATCAATGCATGGACCTAACAAGCCACCGTAATTTCTCGTAAAATGTTTGCGATAAAATCATATCATATGATATATAACGCTATTTTATGTGTTATTTACACAACGCGAACAATCAAATCGAAAGTATTTCTACCTCAACCTAATATAAATAGCCTCCACGGATGTGATCTTCGAAGTTAAGCGCCTAGATTCGCATCGATTGTTGGTGTTTTAACTACTGAATAACAGAACATGAAGCTAGTTGATGTATGTTCCTAGTATTGCAGTTGACCCGACAAAGCAATATACAAAAATTTCATTGTAGTCAATTATCCTAGAATTATATTATGATACTGATACATCAATATGTTTGCCGTCAAAAGACTTCCAGCCATTTCAAACCAATTTCGCTATTTCGGCGAACATTGGCTCAAACAATCCACAGAATGTCGGTTCTTGCGTACTGGGAATTAATGCGATGATTACTCAGCATTTAGCAAGTCCTTTGTGCACGAGCTTATTACCTGTAAACACTGGTAAATTATCACGTGAAAACACTGGTTAAACCTGGTAAACATAAAACTATATAGAAATGTTTATACAGTAAACGAAACAATAAACAATACTGTTGGGGAGCAATACGATATATAGGTGAGGTCGCCCTAAAGCGATTCGGGGAAATTAATGGAATTTTGAGAGCGCTTAAAATTATCTGGATATTTCTTCATCCACGACATGATTTAATCGATTTCTCGAATGTAATAATTT